>LPNX010488597.1:24060-38407 GCA_001517045.1 Pseudotsuga menziesii | reverse complement strand
CGCTTGAGGATGCCGCAAGTGGCAACAAACACCTATAAAGAAAATTTAACGACATACCCACTACAATGATTTTTTTATGCATTTAAGCTTTATCTCTACATATTTCATGTACTTCGACTTAAAAGCAATATTGGGACCACACACTAAACATAGTTTTTACTAATATGCAAAGGATGGTATGCAAGCTTCTTGATTGCTTTTCATCTTTCTTATTTATGATATTTTGCTTGGTTATCTTCATCTCCTAAAAAAATGATACAAGAATCTAACAAGATGGGGGCTTTGGTGGATCATTATCGTTCAATATTGGACTTTAACTGCATTAAGTTATTATGGACTGAATTAGCTAATGTGATGTATGCGGAAAGCAATTATGGACACCGCATCTTGATTTCATTTTGGAAGTTGGCTCATAAACAACAATCTAATGAGTTCAATTTCAATTCTCGACTTGATTTCGTTGAAGTTGTTTTCTTTACTATAATATATTTGGTCTTCATCTGTTAGCTTCAAATCCAACTTTCTAGAATTTGGGATTTATTCTCATACTTATAGGAATTTGCAAATTGGAAGGAAACAGATTTATCCGAATTGTAAGTTCCATTGTTGTATCCACACTTGGTTCAGAGCCTTTTCCGTTGCTGTAAAAGTCTTACAAGTAGTGCTGCCATATTTCTTCCATACTCTTGCCAACCTTGGTAGGTATCTGCTACCATGCAACACTTGTTATTATAAGTATACAAAACTTATAATATTTGAAATGGATATGTATTTATGTGATTGAGGTGTTTGAAAACATAATTATGCATCTAAGTTTATGAGATACCCAATTTATTTCAATATGTCATTAAGCGTTTGAATTTTTGAGTATCCATAGGCTTGATGAAGGTGCTTGATGTTTTGAGGAGGGGCACTCTTGCTATCAATATAATTTTAGCATAGGGTTTCATTTGTGTTCTTTGTTGTTGTTAACTTCACTAGATTTGGTATTAACTTTGTCGTTATAAACTAACAAAACCTATACAAAATATAAAATATGATGATGATGGTAGTTATTGATTTCACTGAGATTGTATTTGGTCTATCAAACCTTTAAAGATAAGGAGTCACTTGCTTCTCTTTAAAATTTTATTTATATATTGAAAAATGTTTAAGAGAAGAATTCCTAAATCCACATAGTTGCGACGAGTTAAAAAGCTAGGAAGGTAAAATAAAATCAAAATCATTAAATTAAAATTAAAATTATTAAATTGAAAAAAATATTATTCCTTATTGTTCATTATCAATAGTTTCACCTCTCCAATAAAAATAACAAAAAAAATCAAACAATAACAATAAAAAGGTAGTGATGATGATGATGACAATGATGGTCGTGGTGGTGGTTAACATCCATTGAGAGCAACTTTGGTCTATGAGACCTTAATTTATATGAGACCTTAATTTATATGAAAATGAATTGTCTAACTAGAAGACTATTTTGATTTAAGGAATAATTTTCTACCAAAATTCACTAATTCACACAATCTGTAATTTGTATTATTTATTATATGATGTTAGGCAAAGAAATAAATTCCTAACCTTGGACCTCATACATGCCAACAAATTTTGATAAAACAAATAAAAGTCGGCGGATTCCATTGACTTATTTTTGCCTCTTGCAATTGTAGACCGCACGTTGTGACAAACTTCTAGATGGCTGTGTATATTAATAAAGGACTGGCAATTTCTGTGTGGATGTAGCCCATACTGGGTGAACCACGTTATATATGTGTCTCTCTTGTAATGTGTTTAATATTTGCATCTTGTTTAGTTGTTTAATTGTTTAATTGCTATTGCTCTACAATCCTATTTTTCTAACAACCATCACTTCAAACTACAAATGGGATTGATGAAGGGGACCAATAGTTAGGCATAACTCCTAGCACTGAAGCTCCTTCTTTTCTTTTTCTTAGAACAAAACTGCAGAAACATTCAAATATTTGGGGATTCAATGATTGTACCTAACTGGGTTAAGGAAATTCAAAAGTGCAGAAATATAAATCTCAGTCCAATTTTTAAAGAAGTTTGCAGATTTATGGAAAAATTTGACGGCATATCTTGTCATCATGTGTACAAGAAAATAAACACAGAAGCAGGCAAACTCTCAAAGGAAGGGCTAAAGTTGGATCGGGGATCCTGGAAGATCTTGGAAAAAAATACAGGAGAAGCCTATGAGTACTACCACAGACCCTTTATAGAGATACAATAGATGTAAAAAAACTTTAAATTTTGCTGGGGACTCTCTGATAAAAATATGCGGACTTTTTCATAAGGGATCTAAGGGCCTCACTTGATGTCTCCATTGGGTTAGCTCCATAATTAGGGCGAACGAGATGACACCCCTTCAGGTGGGTGCCCTGTGATTTCTTCCCATGAATGTAGCAGCCCCACTAAAAGGTTTGTGAACCACATTTACAATATATATATATAAGATAATTTCAGATCATAGTGACTATTATGTATGTTTCTGTCCTTTTAGTTCAATGGAATATTAAAATCACATACCAATATACAAGAAGTTAGTATGAATAGAAGCTTCACTTTAACAAGCACACTTGCAACTTGTTCCCACTTACATATGTAATATTTAGAGATTGCTATCCAACAACAAAGGAGTGAGAATCCTTTCATCCCCGGTCTACACTATAGAGTAAGGGCCACATCCTTGTTAATGGAAGCTTACCTCATATACATGACACATCTTTCCAACTATAAATGCTTATGAGAGGTATCGCTTGAGGATGCCGCAAGTGGCAACAAACACCTATAAAGAAAATTTAACGACATACCCACTACAATGATTTTTTTATGCATTTAAGCTTTATCTCTACATATCTCATGTACTCCGGCTTAAAAGCAATATTGGGACCACACACCAAACATAGTTTTTACTAATATGAAAAGGATGGTATGCAAGCTTCTTGATTGCTTTTTATCTTTCTTATTTATGATATTTTTCTTGGTTGTGTTCATCTCCTAAAAAAATGATACAAGAATCTAACAAGATGGGGGCTTGGTGGATCATTATTGCTCAATATTGGACTTTAACCACATTAAGTTATTATGGATGAATTAGTTAATGTGATGCATGCGGAAAGCAATTATGGATAACGCATCTTGATTTCATTTTGGAAGTTGGCTCATAAACAACAATTTAATGAGTTCAATTTCAATTCCCAACTTGATTTTGTTGAAGTTGTTTTCTTTACTGTAATATATTTGGTCTTCATCTGTTAGCCTCAAATCCAAATTTCTAACATTTGGGATTTATTCTCATACTTACAGGAATTTGCAAATTGGAAGGAAACAAATTTATCTAAATTGTAAGTTCCATTGTTGTATCCACACTTGGTTCATAACCTTTTTCGTTGCTGTAAAAGTCTTACAAGTAGTGCTGCCATATTTCTTCCATACTCTTGCCAACCTTGGTAGGTATCCGCTGCCTTGCAACACTTGTTATTATAAGTTTACAAAACTTATAATATTTGAAATGGATATGTATTTATGTGATTGAGGTGTTTGAAAAAATAATTATGCATCTAAGTTTATGACATACCCAATTTATTTAAATATGTCATTAAGCGTTTGAATTTTTGAGCATCCATAGGCTTGATGAAGGTGCTTGATGTTTTGAGGAGGGGCACTCTTGCTATCAATATAATTTTCCTATGCTTTAGCATAGGGTTGCATTTGTGTTCTTTGTTGTTGTCAACTTCACTAAAGTTGGTATTTGGTCTATCAAACCTTTAAAGATAAGGAGTCACTTGCTTTTCTTTAAAATTTTATTTATATATTGAAAAATGTTTAAGAGAAGAATTCCTAAATCCACATAGTTGCAACGAGTTAAAAAGCTAGGGAGGTATAATAAAATCAAAATCATTAAATTAAAATTAAAATTATTAAATTAAAAAAAAAGATTATTCCTTATTGTTCATTATCAATAGTTTCACCTCTCCATTAAAAATAGCAAAAAAAATCAAACAATAACAATAAAAGGTAGTGATGATGATAATGTCCATTGAGACCAACTTTGGTCTATGAGACCTTAAGAAATTTTTTTAAGGAACTATTTGGTTTTCTTTAGTGTATTTGTGCTCAAAAAGCTTGCAAAGTGTTCGTAAAGTATTATAGTTTTGATGAGAAAGAAGGTTAGGCACGTTCGTATTGTGACTCAATTTTTGAAACTGAGATCTTATATGGGTGTACTTAAGGTAATCTAAAATGAAGTGTTTTTTATTTTCAAGATTCATAGCCTCACAAAGATCTAGATCCTTTTAATCCATTGAATTTCAAGAAATGTCCAACACTTGTTTTGCAACAAAGAGATAATTTTGATTTTGAAAATTAGGATAATGACCTCATTGTAATATCTTAATTTTCTTTTATCACATCACAAACTTCTTTTTAAAGTTCTAAGTAATAATATTTTTAATATCATTTATATTTTGCAAAGTGTTATTTTCATGCATCCCCATATCTTTAACTAAAACATGACATCTTTATATAAAAACTTCTAACTTATTCATACTTTATTAATTTTAATTATTAAAAACCCAAAGGTATAGACTAGATAATGAATGGATATATTGTTAAAGCTTTCTTGATGAAATACTAGACTTAAAAAAAATGATATAACTTTAATTTAAAAAATTAATATTATAAATTAATATTTAAAAAGTAGTAAAAATTTAATTTATATGAAAATGAGTTATCTAACTAGAAGACTAATTTGATTTTAAGAATAATTTTGTACCAAAATTCAATAAATTTAACTCACACAATCTGTAATTTCTATTATTTATTATATGATTTTAGGCAAAGAAATAAATTCCTAACCTTGGACGTCATACATGCCAACAAATTTTGATAAAACAAATAAAAGTCGGCAGATTCCATTGACTTATTGTTGTCTCTTGCAATTGTAGACCGCACGTTGTGACAAACTTCTAGATTACAGTGTATCTTTATAATCACCTTTCTCACCAAAATCTTTATGGGGCAGAACAAACTTACCATAGTGCATGAGGCACATGTAGTGCGTTTGGGCGAACAATACTGCATATGCTATGCAGCATTTAATGCGACGGCGGTCGCACTGTCCGCCGTCGGATCCGTTCCAAAGAGCGATCCGACGGCGGACAGTGCGACCGCCGTCGTCGTGACGCATCCTGGTCACATGGACAATGACGCATCCTGGTCACATTGACAATGACGGGTAGTCCATGGATTTTTTAAAAAGTTGGTATAAGACAACAAGTGTGGTCGATTAAAGTTTTTAATATTGAGTTGTTGTTAAAATTGAAATATTTTAATTTAAAATAATTGAAGAGGGCGCCCAAAATTAATCCTCAATCTTTTTCATTAGTAAGTCCAATGTTAACCCTCATAAAATAAAAAGATTTTTCTTGGCCCTGTCTTTGTCTTTTATATGAGCACGTTCAATGTTATCCCTCATAAATTAAAAAAAGATTTTTCTTCCGCTCTCTCTTCTTCTTTTTCGTTTTTCGTTGACACGTTTAATGTTATTTATTCTATCGTTAGCGTAGCTTATGTATATATATTTAGTAAGGAGTGGGCCACAATTAATACATACAACGTCAAACAATGGACAAGATGCTCTAGGTCAGCTGAGCCGTATCAGACAAGATGCACACCATTTAAGGGGCGACCATTAACCAGTTTGCTATATAGCAATGATTAGTATCCACAGGCTTATTGTTGGTCATTAAATTTCAGCCTTTTGAGATTTGACAGCCAATAATAATCCTCCAGCAACCATTACACGCTGATTAATTTTCACTCTACCCAAGGCCTTAATGTACACTATAAGGAATGGATATGACCATTTCTGCAATTAATAGTTGTTTTCACTATTAGATTGTCTTTATTTATTCTTACAATTAAAAAAAACCATTATGAATATGAATCCCTTTTTTAATCTTTGAATTTTTTTTAAAATTTTTTTGGCAATAGTTTTTATTACTTTTGTTATTCGTTTTTAACAAAGAAATCCTTCAATTAATAATTGTATTTTTTTGTGGGTAATAGTTTTTTGTTTTGTTATTATGATATGATTCTTGTTTTTAGCCAAGCATGCATCATGCGTGTACAGAAATTGTTTATAAGTAAAAAATACAACTTGGCTTCAATGTCTGGCAATGAATGTTTCAAAAAGATAGAACGTTTCAAAAAATACAATGATATGAGTCGACGAACGCGTAAAAAAAATACAAAATTTTCTCTAGGGATCGAGAAAATACAATGATATGAGTCGACGAACGCGGAAGTTGCCCAGAGCAATCCGTCAAGATGCAGTGCATCTAGGGATTCGAGTCTTTTACTTGATTGAATTCGTGTCCAGCTGGAAACAACCGGCAGTGAAGCTTACACTCGAAAGACGTTCAAGACAAACGGAAGAAAGGGCACGGCAAAATCTTAGTTTATTGTGAGATGAAAGGATTGGAAGCAGCGTTCAAAATTGAACCCTTCCAAAGGGTTCTAGCCCATCATAGAAGTGCAAAGTTAAAATTTTCCTAAAAAAAAAATTTTAAACATGAATTTTACCCTTCCAATCAAGAGGGGCATAATTTATATCAACATTTCAGAAGAAGGGCAACATTTAAGATTACCCATCCATATAAATTTGTCAATATGTTGTAATTCCTATGCTATAAAATTCAAATCATTATTCAAAAGATTGGAAATGTGATAAATTATAATCACTCACTCACTCATGTCATGCACTCACTGCTTAGTTGTGCAAGATGGCCAGAAATCATTGATGACTACGAGGCACTAGCCATCGAGATGTGACTCTAACTACCAAGTCACTTGGGGCTGCAATCTAAAGTGTGACAATGTGTCGACAACTACGACTATAACAAAAAAGAACAACTACTAGTCTACCACTAGGCCCGAAACGAGATCAAAACTTTGTGCCTATTATCTATGTGAACCTCGATACCAATGTCCACTCTTTTTACCTCAAAATGAAATTAAAAAGGATGGTTTGATAAGTCCTCCTCTACAATAATTCATTTCTTGCATGAATATCATGGACTCACGACAACTATAAGCAAATACGAATAATGGCATGTAGCGAAGATCACAAATTGCGGAGAGGTCAATTTATGCATTGTTATAGAGAGGTGTCATTGGGCACATGATATGGAGAAATAATGGTTATTAATGAAATGAAAAAAACAATTGTTGGCTCAAGAATACTCTTCAATTTGATGGGTGGCATGATCATGATGTAATCTCCCTCCATCATTCCAAACATTTGTGGTTTCTCACAACATTTGTCCTCAGTGCCACCAAAATACATGTAAAAATTACTTGTCTTTACATCCTCTTCTCTTTGAATCCTCATCTTATAGTCATAACTAAGGATTATTATGCATGCAAATCCTCATCTTATAACACGAATTGATGCAAAGAATAAGAGACAACTATAAGTAAGTCTTATATTAAACTTACCATATAAGTCTTTAATTAACACTATCAACTAAGATTTGACATGTTGGATTGTTGTGATCTTCTTATCACTCCTTACCGATGTGATTCAAGGCATTCTTTGAAGGTGAATTCCATAATTTTAGGTCTTCTTCCTCATTATCATGCCTTTTGGTAAGACAATAAAGAGGGTAGTGGCATGCATCAACATGGAAAACAGTTTCGACATAGAGGTTATACACGTTAATTGTTTTCATTAAATAACTTAAATTCCTACCCATGACTGTTGATTCAGTGAATCGTGAACTGGTATGAAACACAACAAATTTTAGAGCCTCGAGGCCTTAATTACTCACACCTAGAACTTCTCAAATCTAGCCATTAATAAACTTCTTTTGGCATTTTGGTTCAATCTAAAAGGTGAATTGTTGAGACTCAGACATGTAGTGAGTTTCAATTGACTTAGGCTTGATTCCATTTCACCTTCATTCCATACATGTATGCTTTCACGACAAGTATTGAACAAAAAAATTCGATGCCCCGACCCTGGTTATGATTGCGTTACTAACTTGCTTAGTATGTAGGAATTTTTTTTAATGCTTTTTTAGTTATGTATTATTTTTTCTTAGGTGCTCAATCCTTATTATTCTTACATCTCTCAAGCTTGGATTGCATGTGAATGCCCCAGTATGGTTATGTCATAGCCTATGTAGTTTTTTTGTATAATGAAGTGAGCTCCAACTGGAAAAAATACAATAGAATAGTTGTTATGTTACTGAACTGAAAAAATAATGATACACATATGACAAATTAATGTGTCCAAAATAAGTTTTATTGAAAATATATCATTTTTTCATGTAGATATTAAAGAGTGCTCAATTATTTAAAAATGTAAAAAATTGAATGAACAATATTTGTCTTTTGCATTTTTTGGGTGAAAGGGTTCAGTTAATTTATACTTGTCAATTGAAGTACAATTATTTATTTTACTCTTCATCTCTGAAGGGCTCAGAAAATAAAAATACCCTTCCAATTGAAATTAAGACCAACCTTTCAAATTTGATCATTGATTGGAAGTCGATGGGAAAAGCAATTGTAAGCCTTCACACATGATGATAAAATGCGCACTTCGAGCTTAAGCGTAATCATGACGGCCTCATTTCAAAATGGAGCGCATGCTTCAAATTTGAAGCCTTAAGATTATTTTAAAGGCTATTTTAGTTGTCATAGAAGGCTACAAATAATTTTACCATGTAAAAAAATTTTAGTTTTTTTTTCAGCTTGTTAATATTGAAATTGTGTAAGCTTGGGTAAATTTGCAACAGAACGGTAGCTACAAAATTTTCCCGTCTAGGAGTTATCATTGATTCAGTGGACTATGGGAGAGTCGGGACTGAGAGTCTACCCAAGTGCCTTCCAATTGTCTGATCATGGATCACGTCATGTATGAGGATCCCGATCCCAATAGGCATGGACCACGATGGGCCAGTGGGCTTCCCAATGCCAAATTCAAATTTGTGTATTTTAATGGCATTGACATGCATTATTGATTCACCATCTTCATTTAATGGTTTTCCATCTAACATCTTCCTGTTCACCGAGTCATGTGATCTCACAACTTATAAGTTACTTGAGTATTTGAGTATACGAGTTGTCTAACTAGGGGACGATTTTCTCCCTATTTCCTGTTGGTTTTTACTTGTTTATGGCCATGAATCTTGGCGGAATTTTCAAAACTTGCAAAAAAATTGCTAGATCTTGCAAAGTGTGGGTGCTTGGGGGTTTTCATGTCATGTGATTTTGTTTCTATACTTAAAATCGCCCAACAAACAACAAAAAATACAAGATTTTTTTAGTTAAATTCACCGGATTCTTACTGAAAATCAGCCAAAAAACTCAAAACCGTCCCCTAGTTAGACAACTCCTTTGAGTATATGATGTGAAATTAAATGCTTAGATGAGTCACATCTATGGATGGTGAATTGATTTGATAACCCTCCACTGTCAAGGCTCCGTAAGGAAAAACTAATGCTATTGTTTTTGGGGTTACAACTTACAAGTTGTAATTAATAATGCATTGAGCAATGTTTGTCGGATTTGAACCTAACTTGGTCCAATGGGTCTGTAAGTTGCCAAACTAAGGTTTCAACCAATTCCAGACATTTCTATTATGACCACCACAAGACTGGGATGGCAAATATTTGGTAGCATGCTAGCAACACGTTGCCTTTTGAGTGTGTTCATGAATCATATCCTATACTAGTTAGTCCACGATTCCAAGATTTATTCCTATTTCCATTGATTTAGTGGGTCAAAATCATTTGAATCAACACTCCAAGTCTCCCACGGTTCACCTAGGCCGCTTAGTCCTCATGTCTCATCAAAGGAATGGGGTTAGGAAGCAGAGACAAAGGAAACTAGAACGGAGGGCCATCCAGATAGAAGGGTTGTACAATATGCATATATTTAACTCTAAAAGAAACAAAATAATTTTTCATATACCTAACTGAAGATTATCATTACTTAATTTGTCGGATGCTTACCCGGTAACTCCTGCGCTCGAGTTGATTATGAGAGTTGGATGTGTCAGCCATGGCTACGATTTGGAGAGGCTCATTACCATCACTATACCACCAGTGGGTTGCTCCTGCAAATATCACTATTACGTCTCCCCTCCTCACTCACCTCACCTTTTGACTTGAGTCCTCTTCTTCTTCTTCCTCTTCCTCTTGCTCTTGTGGGATCTCTGATCTGTGCCCTGAGCGCCCTCGAAACAAAGAATGATCTCTGAAAGTCTCCTGACACCTCAAGAAAACAATACCTAGTCTGCCCTCACCTGCACAGATATATCTATGTCATGTAGAAGAAATTATAAAATGATTTTTTTGTTAATCCTGTGAAATACACAAACATTCACTCGCCTACCTCGAGCAAGGTAAACCAACTCAGGATTGTCAGGATATTAGGGAATTTAGAAGTTGTTGTTTCAATCATCTTTCTATAGAAGTCAATGACTGTGCACTATAATTCCTCGTTGTCTTATGCGGTGGAGAACTGGAAGGTGCCACCTTCGTCATAGGTAGGAGCAAGAGAAACAAAGGTAGAATGTTGGGTAGGATGGATTGAGCTTCCCCAAACTTAAAGAGATTGGTGAAGTCTGTGGGAGGGAAAACATTACCATGGGTTTATGAGTATAGGACAATTAGAGGTTGAGACTCAGACTCTTAACTCTCCAATTCCATGCTTCAGTGTCTCCCTAATTTCTATTTCCTCCAAAATATTTTGCAGAGCTACATTGCTTGCTTGGCTGTCGTGAATTTATAGGTATGAACATATTTTTGCACTTGTGTAACATTTTATATGTGGAGAAAAGTTAAACTTCGTTGCTTTTTGGAGTGCCTTATGGTGCTATACATACAAGGGTTTAAAAATTTCCCCATCCAAAATGTTGTTTGAAATTTGTAATGTATTATGAGACCGCACATCCTCTAGACTAAGTCTTGAATACTCAAGAGCTATAACCTTAAAAAATCCAGAATTTAAATGAAATAAGAACCAAAATAATGTATACTTTTCATAGGCTAGGACCACAACTTTGTTTGGGCGGAGGAGAAAGCAAAAAGAGCCTAGTATTTGAGTTCCAAATCTGTCAATGCTCTTTATCTGTTGTGAATTGTAAACATTAGGTTAAAAGAAAGAATTTTTTTTGAATGCAAGTGTTTGAATTATTCCAATTTCCTTAATGAAATCCAAAGGTTGAAAAATAAAATATTTAACAACTAACATTGTAAATGTTGTAGACTCCGAACCCTCCATTTTCCTGTCAACCTTCTAATAATGGAAATAGGAAGAAAAAATTGTCTACCAATATATGTAAGCAAAGGAATCCCTTGACGAACGTTCACTAATGAGGGATTGGGAGTGCAGTGAGCTAGCAAAGAACACGATTTCAACAGCCTCGCTATCGCAAACCTCCCAAATGCATGTTTATTATTTGTCTTCCTTGTTGACTATGGTAGACACTAGACACCCAACTTGTAGTGATATTTGTTGGAGATTTTTAAGTTCTTCCTTATAGTGGACTAATAAATGCTTAACCTTTTTGATAGGGCTAATAAACTCGATATAGATTGGAGGGACTATTCATAATCCACCTAAAATTCGGGCTTTTGTTTGATCACTTCGAATTGTGTGATAAACTCGATATACATTGGAGGGACTATCCATAATCCACCTAAAATTGAGGCTTTTGTTTGATCACTTCAAATTGAGCATCTAGGGAGGACATGATTCAAATCTAAAAATAATTGTTGAATTTAGAGTTGATAAAAAAAGATGCTTCGTGAAAGCATTAGGTATTACATTTTGGGGTTTTTCTTTTAGGTAGGGCCAATCCCACTTGACCAATAAACCCGCCATCGATCAGAATCAATCCTCCATTCAAAGGTCCTTCCAATTCCAATGCCTTATTTTATCAACGACCTAACGGCCGACTTTTTCACCGACCCGACATAGTTGTGCCTTATCTAAGTTCAATAAACTATATGCTCCAAGGACTGCGAGAGTAGAGTCTGCTTTATATATGTATGGATTTTCATTAGCTAAAACAATAATAATAATGTATCCACGTGTGTGTCTCCATATTTGTATGAGATGTTTCTCCATGGCATGAATGACAGAAGATGCCCCAAATGTTTCCAATGTGAATTGTGTGAGGGCCATATATATGTGAATTATAGGTTTCCACACAATAATCGAATGTGTATTATAGTCATCTCTTGTGGGCTCCAAGAGGTTGAATAAATAGTTGTTTCTCCTAAAACATTTAGGTGGTGGCAATGCTTTTCTATTTATTTCTGATTTACAATTAGTTTGTGTGCATCCCAAAGCCATAAACCATAATAGAACCAAAAAAAATTAAAATTAAAAGTTTAAAATACTTGATACTTGTTGGAGAACTTAAAGTGTTACTGTAAAATAACTAAGATAAGATGTCAATATTGGAGAGACTTGGAAATGGTTTTTTTTCCAATTTCTAGAATTTAGATAATTAAGGGTATCTAAGGTTTACTTTTATGAGGATAACCCCTACATTAGGGAGGCCACATGGATAAGACTGTGCAATGTATGCATTAGATGTAAACCATTTCAATTTGTATTGACTTTGGTTATTTCTTTGTGTTCCCTCCCTTACTACAGTTTACCTACTCACCTACTCGTGCTTATGTTATGGATCGATAGATTTTTTCATGAATATTTCATGAATAGATAGACTGAACCATTACAGGCACTACGAGCATTCCAACTCAATTTTATTACATTATAGGAACTATAGGCACTGAAAGCAATATATAGCGAGAGGAGAGTTTGTTATTACATAAGTAAGATAATTTGTCTTTCATGGTGCATTTCACCTAGAGGGGTATATCTCCCTCTTATTATTGTGATCAATCTCAATGACTATTCCTTTGGGTCCCACTTATTGCTTTGAAATGATTTTCTTTTCATTTCCAATTTCCAATAAGTTTGTCTACATTCAAAATTGACCATAAACTATAAATTATGATAGACAAAAAAAAAGAATTAAAAAAAAAGTTTACCTTTGAATATGAAAATAACCAAAGAGATGAATTGCTAAAACAAAAACAATTTTTCACCATAATTGACCTGATTTACATTGTTCAAAACGATGCCTCTCTTCAATTAACGCACTTTTCTTTTACAAAATTCAGGTTGAATTTTATTATAAAAAGATTAGATAGAAATATGATTGGAAGTCTCAAGAAGATCTAATGTTAATGTAATTAAATTCAATACCCCTGAATTCCAGTGACTTGTGTTTGCTTTTCTGTGTCAAATAAATGTGCGAAAAGATGGGAGTGTACTTCGGAGTGCAATTCGATGTATGCAGACCATAATGGATCCAATTTAGTTCTTAAATTAAACCCTGATAACTCCGCCAACATCTAGGTGCAAGAGCTGCAATACTTCACAATTCTTCGAAAATATATTTTCTCTCTATTTTGTGATTGTAACCAGTAGAGAATTACTTGAAAGATGAAGAGGGGGAAGAGATAACAAATTTGAAAAAAAAAGAAAATTGCAAGAGGAAGTTGGATTTCTAAGGAATTAGAGTTTTGTTCGCGGGGAAGAACCATCGTCATACAGTGGAAATCGTGTGATCTTGTCATGCATGTCTGAAAGATCGTGGGTTGTGACTCACTGTTTGATTATGGTGATTTTTATATTAACTTTGGTTGCCATCCCAATGCTGGTTTGTTAAGTAATTATACTTTGGTTTAGTTATTAAATGATATAGTGGTGATTGCACCTTGACCCCATTTCTATAAATGTCATGCTATGTGATGATCTAATTTATTCTTTCTTTTCTATAATTATGGATTATAATATCTCAACGGAATTGTACAAGTGGGTAGACCCCACAACATTTGGCACTACCAACAAAAAAAATATATCGTCTCTTTTTTTATTGTGGTTGAGGAATTTTACTTAGATTTCGAAAAAATCACAAATAATGTTTAATATATTGAAATTGCCACTCACTTGTTTTTTATATGTCTATTTGCAAAGTGTACCTTTCATTAATTTTTATTTTTATAATTATACTTAATACATATATAAGGAGGCCACTAATAGTATGTTTAAATATATTTTAATATGAAAACAAAGTTACGAAAATACTTTATATTTATATTTTTATTGAAACGACACTTACATGTTTTTTATATTTATATTTTTATTGAAACATCACTCACATATTTTTTACATGTTTAATTGCAAGGCGTGCCTTTGATTATTATTTGTTTTTTTATAATTATACTTAATACATATA
>LPNX010488597.1:2359-22821 GCA_001517045.1 Pseudotsuga menziesii | reverse complement strand
TGCAAAGGTATAGTTTAATTGAATAAATAAAAGTTAATTAACCAACTCATACTACCATGCAACTAATAATTTGCATTTTCCATCACACAGACTGTAAACTCTCTCTCACCGTAAGGCGGTCCACACCACCCATCCACGCCACCCGGCCATTCACCCAAACAGACAGACCGCACTATAGTTTTTTTGACAGAAGTACCTCGGTCGAGCTATATACCTCGACCGAGCTAATACCTCGGTTGAGGTATCTATTAACCCTCGGTCGAGGTTTTAATACCACGACCGAGGGTTAATAGATACCTCGACCGAGGGCTGAAAAAAAGCTCGGTCGAGGGCTTCATAAAAGCTCGGTCAAGATATTATTAGCTCGGTCGAGGGTATCTTTGCGATAATGTCGACATATTGACATATAGGGTTATGTCACATTGCGATAATGCCCAATATGTGACACATTAATAATGTGATAGTGGGTGTTTAATAAGCATTATGTCGCATTGTGACATTTATCATAGGTTATGTTACATTAGCGACATTCATCAAGGGTTATGTCACATTTTTTCTATTTTGATATAGGGTTATGTCAATATTGTGGCATTATCGCAATGTGACATAACCAAAGATACCCTTTTTTCTATGTGGCATTGTCGGATATAAGCGGTTTCGAACTGGAGGCGTGTGATGGGTGAGAACTTAATCTTTCGTCCCTATGGTATTCCTTAATTATGATGGAAAGATATACATATTGTGTGGTATTCCTTTATGATGGATAGATGGTATTCCTTAATTATGATGGATAGATATACATATTGTATGGTATTCCTTTATGATGGATAGATATACATATAGACCCTTATTTAGTTAAATCTCATTTTCTATATTTATTTTCTTGTGAATCACCAGCGACGAGGGGGAGCTGCTAGAGAAGGTTGTTGAACGTGTGTTGAAAAAGGTAAAAAGAGCAGGGTTGGACGTGGCCAAATATCCAACAGGGTTGGATGACAAGGTCAAAGAATTTGAAAACACAGTTCTATTGCAGCAACAGCAGATCGGGAAACCTCAGATCGTCGGGATTGTGGGGTTAGGTGGCGTTGGAAAGACAATGCTTGCAAAAGAACTCTTCAATAGGAAGAGTTCACAGTATCATAGCTCCTGCTTCTTATTTGATGTGAGAGCAGCTAAAGGCTTTTTGAATTCATTACAGAGCAAACTTGTGAAGAGTTTGACTGGATTAGATAAGGCAATAGACAGCGTTAATGAAGGTATAGCGCTGCTCACAAAGCATCTTTCATATAGGCAGACTTTAGTAGTTTTAGATGATGTAGATAATGTAAATCAATTGGATGCGTTTTTGCCGATTAAAAGTGTTCTCGCCTCTGATAGCTTAATATTAATTACATATAGAGACAAAACTGTTCTCAGAAGTTGGGTCGAAGAAACATCAATTTACAAATTAAATTGCCTTGAGCCACATCACTCGCGAGAGCTCTTCTGCTCCCATGCCTTCTCCGGGCCACACCCACTCCCAGGATTTGAATCTTTGGTAGAAAAATTCATAAAAGCCTGTGAAGGTTTGCCTTTTGTCTTTGAAAGTGTTGGGGGCACTTCTTTACGGAAAAGATGATCAATCTGAATGGGAAAACCAACTATCTAGTCTTCAACAAATACTTCCTATTGGCATACACGGCACACTAAAAATTAGTTATGATGCACTGGATGAAGAGGAACAGAAGATATTCTTAGATATTGCATGTTTTTTCATTGGAGAAGACAGAGACAAGGCCTCAAGATTATGGGACGAATCAGGCTGTAAAGGTATTATAAGGTTTAGAAATTTACACAACAAGTGCCTTGTGGAGTTGGACAGCGAAAATAAAATACATATGCATGATCATCTCAGAGACATGGGAAGAGCTATTGCAAAAGATTCAAAGTTGAAATTACCAGGTCGTATTTGCTGTTCAACACAGAACATTCATGATTTGTTGGGAGAATCATATGTAAGTCCTTATCATTCAAAGCTTTGTAATTATTAATTTATATATGTGCTTAAATTTTTTAATTCTTGATGGTTATGTTTTTAAATGTACAGGCAACAGTTCGCGGAATTATGCTGGTTCCGACTACACGCCGTCCCGATTATCGTAATACTGTCAGTTTTTTTCGTTTTTTTGAATATGATAATACTGTCAGGAAAGCTTCTGAGGTACGCGAGAACCGCATCATGGAGCGTCATGGTTTTCTTGGTGTTGATCTCCTTGACGTTGATCTACTGGGGATGAAGCTTCGTGGTTTTCTTGGTGTTGATCTCCTTGACGTTGAAGGGGATGACATGGGACGCATTTTGAGGAACGTGCGGTCGCCAAATGTAACATGGCTTCGGTGGTACAAGTGTCCCTACTCTTCTCTGCCTTCATGGATTCCATTGAAGAATTTAACGTTTTTGGAGGTGGGAGGGAGCGCATTGAAAACGTTGTGGCAAGGCCAGTCGCAGGTAAATTGGAATTTGGAGTTAGAGTTTTGTGTTTTTATCACTATTGATGTTCTATTGCACCATAGGGTCTCCAACGAATTCTTAGGCATCTCCTGATCAGAACCATATCATTCTTATCGTTGGAACACGTGGACATTTTGCAGGCTCCTTTGCAGTTGAGGGAGTTACATATTTATGCTCACCTTTCGAAAATTCCAGAGTCCATAGGACAGCTGAAGCATCTTGAACGGATTGTTATTATTTCAGGGTACTTTTGTCTGAAAAACTTGCCAAAAGAATTTTGTCAGCTGCGGTCACTGAAGTACTTGGTGTTAATAAGCTGCTTGGACGGTTCACTGGAGTCATTGCCAGATTCCTTCGGGGATTTAATAAATCTGGAACACCTCGATTTGACCAGATCCACTGAATTGAAGATGCTTCCAAATTCCTTTGGGAATTTAATTAGACTCAAACACCTTTGTTTGAGCGCATGCACAAATTTAACCATGTCTGCCCAAACACTGGGAAACATCAGAACGCTTGAACATCTAGATCTTTCTTTTTGTGAAAGATTGGAAGTATTGCCTCCGCAAGTGGCACACCAAAGGTCATTGATACGATTAAATTTGTCCTACACAAACATAAAAGAATTGCCAAGTACGATGGGAGAGCTAAGCGATTTGGAAGTTCTAGAGATTGGAAGTAATGAGCTGCAGTACTCTCTGTCGCCTTGGCTCGGTCAGCTAAAGAACTTGACCAAGTTGGTTGTATTGAACTGTGCGTTAAGCGAACTGGTATTAAAAAAAGTTGAAAGACAGAGAGAAACATCATCAAAATCTTACTTTCAGGAATTCCTGCCTCGACTCCAACACTTCTCAATCAAAAGAACAGAAATGCCAGAGATATCATTTGGTGAAAGAATCTGTGCCAACCTTCACGTTCTTGAAATCTAGTCATGCCATAAATTGAAGAAAGTAGAAGGGCTTTGTGGTCTAGAAAAACTTAAAGAGATAAAAGATTGAAAGTTGCGGTGAGTTAGAAGTGTTGCCAAGTGTTGAACATTGTAGGTCGTTAAAGACTCTTAAGATAAGATGCAGTTTTGAAAGAGGAAGTACGGATGAGGGAGCGAGGAATTAGTATTCGGAAATATGAGAAATAAGGGCATTTCAAGTTGTGTATTTATTAATGATTTATTATTATTATTTAATTTTTTTTCTTCATAAAAGCTTGTTGTAATATAAACTATATATACTATCATCAATCATATTACTAAGATTAATATGTTTGAAATATGTTCGAGAGATATATATTTGACATATTGATAATGTTTTTTTACTAAAGAATGTGTCAATTACTTGTATCTAATAGTTAAGCTAATATAGCAATAACTTAATTTATGGTTGTTAAGCTCATAGTTGAAGCTAGGCTCATAGTGGTATCATCATTGGAGTTAAGACCAGCATAGATCCAAATCCTAGGCTCTATCAAGCCCCGAGAGAGATCAAATCTCTTCTTAGGTATCCATTGATTTGATTCAAACCAAAAGATAGATCTTTTTAGTTAAGGTCTACATATATTATTATTATTATTATTAATATTTAATATTATTTATGGCCCACATATAGTATTTATTATTTTTTTTTATTTTGTTAGGAATGAACATTACAACACTTCTCCATACATGGTTTTAAAACCATATGCAAGGCCTTGCACATGGTCTTAAAACCATTTGCAAGGACCTCCTAAACCATGTACAATAAAACCATAGGTTATTTAGGAGGCCTTGCACATGGTTTTAAAACCATATGGAAGGCCCTCCTAAACCATTGCCAATAAAACGATGGGTTGTTTAGAAGGCCTTGCTTTTATTTTTTATTATTTTGTTAGGCAGGAACATTACAACATCTCCCCATATTGTGTTTTTTTCTTGATCCACATTTTTTTACGGATAATTTAATTTTTACTTTTTTTATTGTTTTGTTAGGTAGGAATATTACAACATCTTCCATTTTCTTTACGGATAATTAAATTTTTTTTACTGATAATATTACAACATCTTCCCCATATTAGGTGGTTTTTCTGGCCGACATTTATTTTGGCCTATAATTTAAAAAATTATTTGTTATTAATAAAAATAACCTTACATAACTTTGCAAGATCTACCCCATACTGGGCTGTAGAGCGCCCCTCGGCGCAATAATAGTTGTATCTAATTGCGCCGAAAGGAGCTCTACAGCCCAGTATGGGGGAGACCTTGTAACGTTACGTAAGGTTATGTAACATTACATAACCTTATTTTTATTAATAAAATATAAAAAATTTAGTTATAGGCCAAAATAAATGTAGGCCAGAAAAACAACCTAATATGGGGGAGATGTTGTAATCTTCCTACCTACCTAACAAAACAGTAAAAACGTAAGAATTTAATTATCCATAAAAAAATGTGGGTGAGGTAAAAAACACAATATGGGGGAGATGTAATGTTCCTACCTAACAAAAAAAATAAAAATGAATTATCCCAAAAAAATGTCGGCTTTGCACATGGTTCTAAAACCATGTGCAATGCCTTAAATAAACAACTCATGGTTTTATTGTACATGGTTTAGGAGGGCCTTGCATATGGTTTTAAAACAATGTATGGGGAAATGTTGTAATGTTTGTTCTTAACAAAATAAAAAACAATAATAAATATAATGTTCGTTCTTAACAAAATAAAAAACAATAATAAATATTATATGTCGGCCATAAATATTATTAAATATTAATAATAAAATATTATATGTGGACCTTAAATAAAAAGATGTGTCTTTTGGTTTGAATCAAATCAATGGCTATATAGGACACGCCAAAGTTGATAGTTCATTGGGAGCAATAACTGAGAAGAGGTTAGCACCTATAAGAGATTTGATCCCTCTCGGCGCTTGATAGAGCCGAGGATTTGGATCTAAGCTGGTAGTTAATTTAAAAGTTAATATAAAGCTTAGACTATGTCCTATAAATTAACTCTACTCCAAGTGCCATATGGAGTTCAACTGTCACATAATTTGCACATTACCCAACTTCTTGTTGGAATAATGTAGAAATGATAGGCAGATTGCTAGGGATTGGGTTGATGTGTTCTGTTTATATTTAGCATGGAGAGGTTTGAGATCCACACTTCATGGATCTATGATTTGGTTTGTTGTGACTATCTACACCTATATAATGTATTTTTATGTCATTAGATAATTGAATTGGTTTGACCATTCCTGTGTGAGAGAGCCTTTGTGCTCTGCTCCCTTTGCCTCTCTGTGTTTAGTTTAAGTTAGTATCAGAGCATGTGTGAGCTCTAGCATACGGTGGAGGAAATCCCTAGGACAGGGCGTCATTGATTGAGAAAGTCACATAGGTGTCGAGGAGAGTATTGCATTGATTGTGAAAGTAGCACAGCTGAGGAGGAGCCGCCATACCTGTTGCGCGATTGAACCAGAGGTAGCAGCTAGAAAGAGCTCTCTCGAATTTAAAGATCTTTCTCGGAAATTGAAGCTGTTGCCGTCGGCTGAACGAAACGCTGCCTGTAATTGATATCGCTGAGGAGGAGCTGCCATTTTGTGAATCCGTGTACAGCTCCTCGAGCTGCGTGTAACCCTATTGCCTATATTTACTGCAGCCACCAAAGAAGAAAACATTGTTGCGGCTATGGATGGAGCTGGTACTGACTGCATGCGCTAGAAGGAAATCGTTGAAGAGAAGGAGGAGTTGGTGCTGCGTGAAGGAGAACCTGCAACGTGAAGAGAAGCCTGCCCACCGACCGACGATTAAAGAAGGGATCCACTGCTCCTTTCAACGCGCCCAACTGCCTGTGTGAAGAAAAGTATCTGTAAAATCTGGTATTATAGAGACTTTGACCGGCGCAGCCTGCAAAAGAGCAAGGTGTGCCGTCCAATTTTTTTTTCTTCTAGAAATTTTTTTTGCTGATTGGTTTTGTATTCACCCTTAGAGATCAGGTGAAATGGCCACCGCCCAATAACCGTTGGCTGATACATATATCAATGAGGCTTCCAAATTGAATGGAGAGAATTATGTCAATTGGAAATTCAAGTTGCAGACTATTCTTGAATTATTTGGTGGCTGGACAATCGTGAATGGCACTAAACTGAAGCCTACAGATCCTGTATTACTTGCAGATTGGAATAAGAGGGAAGCCAAAGCAAAGGTTACATTGCGAATGTCTGTGCAAGATAAGATCATTCCTCACATCAGAAATTGTGACACATCTAAGAAAACATGGGACATGCTCAAAAGCCTATATGAAACCACTGATGCAAATCGGGTATTGTTTCTGAAGACCAAACTGATGTCGATCAAGATGGAAGCAAATGAAGGGGTAAGTAAGTTCATCTCTCGCATCAAAGATTTAAGTGATAATTTGGCAGCTATAGGTGAAGAAGTAGATAGTACTGATCAAGTAACTATCGCTCTGAAAGGTTTACTTCCAGATTATAGAGTGTTTATTTCAGCACTTGCAGCGAGAGAAAAACCCCCAAATTTTGTAGATCTTACAGGTATTCTCCTTCAAGAAGAAGAAAGGATGAACAATTATGACCAGGATGCTAAAAGTTCAGATCTCGCACTGATGGCACGAGGTAAATATACGCACAGAGGTAAACAATGGAGCAAACCATGGAGCAAATCATGGAATGGAGACAGAGGCAAATCGTGGAATGGAGACAGAGGCAAATTTCACTCAAAACAGAAAAGTATGGCTCAGACTGATGTTAATAGAAATAATGGAGATGGTCATTATTGGGGCAAACCAAGACAACTCAATAGAAATTATTATCAGAAGAAATATCACAGTAATAGAAGCCACAATGAAAGTCACAATGCAAATTACAATGGGAATTTTGCAAACACAGACAATCCTGAAATTAATGGATTAAGAAATCTGAGATTATTTATTTCTAAAGATGCTCTGTTTGCTGAGACAGATGAAAAGAATGCATGGTTTATAGATTCAGGTGCATCTGCACATATGTCCTGTAGGAGAGAATGGTTTGATGACTACAATGAGAAATTTGATGGCACTTATATCTATTTAGGTGATAATAGGTCACTCAAAGTTCAAGGTTATGGAATAGTAAAGGTGAAATTATCTAATGGTGAATTGAAACATATACATAATGTGATGTATATGCCTGGTATTAAAAAGAATCTCATCTTTGTTTCAACCATAACCGATTATGACCTAAAAGTAGAATTTGGCAAGTACCAGTGTCTTATCAAAGACATTCAAGACCACTACAAGACTGTTGCTACAGGTTCAAGATGTGGAGGACTATATAAGCTAGATGTGTGCACAGATAGTCATCTAGCGCTGGCATCCACAATCATCACCACAGAGCAACTCTGGCATCAAAGGTATGGCCACATAAACCATCATGATCTTATACTACTTCAAAAGAAATCTATGGTCAAGGGTCTGCCTGTAATAAAGGATGTGCATTTAGAATGTAGTGCTTGTGCACTTGGCAAATAGCAACGAGATGCATTCCCGGTACATCAAGAGAAGAGACATACTGATCTGCTTGAATTAATCCATACAGATGTATGTGGACCTATGCAAACTAAATCATTAGGAGGCGCATCATATTTTCTAACATTTATTGATGACAGATCTAGATACACATGGATCTATTTTATAAGAAGGAAAGGAGATGTATTTGAATATTTCAAGGAGTTCAGAAACATGATCAAAAAGCAAACAGGAAAATGCATTAAAATTCTCAGATCTGACAGTGGAGGTGAATACGTGTCTGGACCTTTCAAGAAATACTGTAAGGAAAATGGAATCCAGCAACAATTTACAGTATCACACACTCCTCAACAAAATGGTATAGCAGAACGAAAGAACATGACACTAGTTGAATGTGCATGCAGTATGCTCCAAGGTAAGCACATTTCGAATGGTTTTTGGGCAGAAGCTGTGAATACTGTTGTATATTTGAAGAATATCAGTCCGACAAAGAAATTAGAATTTCAAACACCATTTGAAGTTTTTAATGGATATAAACCTGAAGTTAAGCATCTACGAATTTTTGGTTGTAAAGCTTTTGCACACATACCAAAAGATTATAGAAGGAAACTAGATGCTAAATCACTTGAATGTGTCTTTGTTTGATACTGCAATGATAAAAAAGCTCATAAACTATTTCACCCTAGCTCTCATAAATTAATTGCTAGCAGAGATGTGGTATTCCATGAACATACAGATACTAGTGATAAAGCTGATCAAGGGAATACTCATGCTAACAATGATGAACATGTTAAATTAAGCCCAATAGTTCAAGAGCAGGAAGTGGAACAGCCACAAGAGAAGCAGCAGGAACAGGGAAGCAGAAGCAGAAGCAGCATGAGTACTTCTATCAGTTCAGATCATGAGACAGCAGAAAGCAGAAGGATAATGGATGGAACCCCTACAGGTGATGTAGTACTAAGGAGGTCTTCAAGACAGACTCGTCGTCCTTCAAGGTATTATGACTATGCTTTAATGATTAATATAATTCAAGTCAATGAACCAATGAATTACAAACAAGCCAAAGATAAAGAAGAATGGGTTGAAGCAATGAATGATGAATATAACTCAATTATGAAGAATCAGACTTGGGAATTAACAGAGTTACCAGAGAACAAAACACCCATAGGATGTAAATGGTTGTTTAAAGCTAAGTTTAAATCAGCTGGCAGCATTGACAAATTTAAAGCTATATTAGTTGCAAAAGGTTATGCTCAAAAGGAGGGAATAGACTTTGAGGAGACTTTTGCACCAGTAGCGAAATTAAACACAATTAGAGTTCTGGTTACATTAGCTACTGCACATAATTGGAAAATCCATCAATTAGATGTGAAATCGGCTTTCTTAAATGGTGAATTAAAAGAAGAATTGTACTTAGACCAGCCTGAAGGCTTTGTACAGAAAGGACAGGAGCATCTTGTATGTAAATTAAAGAAAGCTCTCTATGGATTGAAACAAGCCCCTAGGTCATGGTATATAAAGATTGATACCTTCTTTAATCAGAAAGGTTTTGTGAAAAGTCAGAGTGATCCTAATCTTTATGTGAAGAAAGATAAGGAAGGAAATATTTGTTTAATATCTTTATATGTCGATGATCTCATCATTACGGGAAATGCATGTAAGTTGATTGCAGAAATAAAAAATCAACTATCACAAGAATTTGAAATGAAAGATCTTGGTGAACTACACTATTGTTTGGGACTTGAGGTTTGGAAACAATTTGGCAAAACTATGGTCACTCAAAGTAAGTATGTGAAGGAGATATTGAATAGATTCAATATGAGTGATTGCAAAGTATCAGCAATTCCTTTAGAACAGAATGTGAAGTTATGTAGTCAAGATGGAACAAAGGATGCAGATGGTACTTTGTATCGATAGTTGGTGGGAAGTTTGAATTATCTCACTACTACAAGGCTAGATATATCATATGCAGTCAGCATTCTTAGTCAATTTATGGCCAAGCCAAATGAAAGCCATTGGAAGGCTACAAAGAAGGTCCTTAGATATCTAAAAGGGACAATGAACTTTGGTCTTTTATATACTGATAAGTTTGATGTTCAATTGGCAGGTTTTTCTGACTTTGATTGGGTAGGAAATCCAGATGACAGAAGATCTACTACAGGTTATGCATTCAACATTGGATCAGGAGTAGTATCATGGAGCAGCAAGAAACAACCAACTGTTTCTCTATCATCCACAGAAGCATAATACAAAGCCATGGCTAGTGCAACATGTGAAGCTGTCTGGTTGAGGAGAATTCTAGAAGATGTTGGAGAAAAGCAAACAGAACCCACAAAAGTACACTGTGACAATCAAAGTGCGGTCAAGCTGGCACACAACCCAGTTTATCATGCAAGGACAAAACACATTGAGCTGCAACATCACTTTGTTAGAAAAAAGATTGAGTCTAAGGAAATTGAACTTATGTATTGTAACACAACTGATAATGTTGCTGACATATTTACAAAACCTATTGGCAAGATTCACTTTGAGGTCCTTAGGCAGAAATTAGGTGTTGTAGAAAATCCATTTCTACATTAAGGGGGTATGTTGGAATAATGCAGAAATGATGTGTTCCGTTTATATTTAGCATGGAGAGGTTTGAGATCCACACTTCATGGATCTATGATTTGGTTTGTTGTGACTATCTACACCTATATAATGTATTTTTATTTCATTAGATAATTGAATTGGTTTGACCATTCCTATGTGAGAGAGCCTTTGTGCTCTGCTCCCTTTGCCTCTTTGTGTTTAATTTAAGTCTTCTCATGCTAAGAGATAGAGTGCATCTAAATTTATTTTAATAGTTGTATCACTATTGGAACAACGTGATAGTTATCCAATATAACCACGATTAGAGTTGAAGTTAATATAATAGTTGTAGAATCATTGAAGTTAATCTAATATTTACGCAATATAACTGTGATTAGAGTTGAAGTTAAACTAATAATTGTAAAATCATTGGAGTTAAGTTAATAGTTGTATCTAATAGTTAATTTAAAAATTAATATATTGGCAATTGCAATTCAAGTAAAAGTCATGATTGTAGTTGAAGTTAAGCTAATAGTTGTATTATCAATGTATTTAAACTAATAATTGAATAGTTGTATCTAATAATCCAATAGTTGAAGCTCAAGTTTGATTTTTCCAACTCTCACGAATAGTACTTATCAAAGGTTAACTAAGCTATTTTTTTTTTTTTTTGAAATTGTTAATTATGAGTTACAGTAACCTCCTTTAAAAAAAATCGAAAACCTAATTATATCTTTATATGAAAAACCTAAACATGTAATATGAAGTGCATATTAGCTAGATGTCCAACTACGAGATGTCGAAGTTTATTAGGAGTTTGGACGAGTTTATTAGGAGTTCCAACTATTTTATTATGAGTTCGACTCTTACATGACTCATATTAGCTAGACTCCTAGATGCCAAATGCAATTAGAATAAGCCTTAAGTGATTAGAGTTGAAGTTAAGCTAATACCTATAGAATCATTGGAGTTAAACTAATAGTGTATATAATAGTTAAGCTAATAGTTATCCAATATAACTCTGATAGAGTTGAAGTTACGCTAATAGTTCTAGAATCATTGGAGTTAAGCTAATAGTTGTATCTAATAATGGATGTAGTTAAGCTCGTAGTTGTATCTAATAATCAAATAGTTGATGATTAATTTTAATTTTTACAACTATCACTAAATGGACTTATCACATGTTAATAAAGCTATTTTTTTATATTATTAATTATTAATTTTGAACGACATCCATAAAATCAATCTAGACAGTACACTTGTCTCATTCTTATCTAATCTTGGACAAAGCCCATAAAATCAATCTGGACAGTACACTTGTTTCACTCTCATCGGTAAATGAAAAATCATAAATGATAGTCCACCCCAAAATTCTAACATATATACACCTACCTTGTAATTATAATATCATTTTAACAAGAAACAAATAGTATATGCATAAACTATATCCCAAAAGTTTTTTTATGTTATGTTCTTACTTTATAAACAAACATTATATACTTAAACTATATTTCAAAATAGTTTTTTATGATTATATTCTTATCATATATATCACATTTTAACATTTTTATTTGGATCTATGCTTTTTTCCAATTTGAAATTTGTTTATTAAAAAAAAAATAAAAATTTATGATTATATTCTTATCCTATATGTCACATTTTAACATTTTTATTTCTATCTATGTTTTTTTCCAATTTGAAATTTGTTTTTTTTTTTTCAGAAAGAAAAAAGCCTGTCCTTGATATTCATTAGAATCAAAGGGCATCTACTGAGCCCGCCCAAAATATGAGCTAGAATCATAGAAGTGGTTCTAATAAGTGGCATACTGCCTAATATTAAGAAGAGTCACAACTCAACAATGCTGCAAGGGGGAGGGCCCAATGCTTATCCAACAAATCATAATACCCATCAGTATATACTGTCAGTCAAACCCATATCTACCATAGAAAAAATGAGCACATAACAGCAATCTAAAGGAGCCCGCTCCAAACATAAACAAGAATGGGTGCAAAGTATAATAGGGAGAGCATACTCCAGCACCAGCTCAAATGATCTTGAAATTGTCCTGTGAGGTCAAAAGACCATCAAAAAATTCAGAGTATGAGCCAAAGAAAGAGCAATTTTATAAAGAGGTATTCTTGCTGATTGTGTTCATGGTAGATATGGCAGAATAACAGATCTAGAAAGTGAGAGCGGAGCTTTCTAGTCTCCCTACACTAGTAATGAAGTTCAGGTGGAGAAAGGGTAGCAGTACCCTTTTCCCAGTTGATGATGACTGAGGAGTCACCAAAAACCTTGAGTGTGGGAATCCCCATCATTTGGGTGGTATGCAGAAGGGCCCAAATCCCAACCAATTCTTCTTTTGTGTTGGTGCACAGTCCCACCCCCACAGCAAACTCGAAGGAATGTGACTCATTCAAGTATAGGAAGAAACCAACCTCTCCAATATTTTTTGCTGATGCTCCATGAAAAAAACCAACAGGATAAACAAGTTTAGGTCCAGGTCTCGAAACTCTTGGTTTTTTACCTTTCTTTGCTAGAGGACAATACATCTGTGAGAAGTAAACAACCTACTGAATCATACTGAGGACAGACAGCTTTTTCCCTTCAAAGATACAATAATTTCTTGCTTTCCATAAACCCACATGGTGTGGAAGGGAAGAAAGCAGCATACAGAGTGCTTAGAATAGCTGACAGTCCATTTTTCTAGAAAATCACAAAGATTATCAGACTGAATGTATGGTGCAATATGATGCTGATCACTCAGAATAGTGAGTACATTCTTCCATACCGGCCAGTGAAAAAATAAATGCTGAGCACTGCCATCATTTGCACTATAGAGTGCTCAAATACTAGGCTCGATCCAGCCCCTTTTCTGGAGGTTATCCCAGGTGAGCAATTTGTTCATTAATGGTAGCGAAACAAAACAACTTATCTTTCTGGGCAGAGTGCCATTCCATATGAGATCGAGAAGTCTGCTACCAACCGGGGGATTTGATGATTGGACGATGGAATCATATACCAAGTTTGTAGTAACGGAGCCATCCGGCTTATTGTGTGCCCAAATCAGAGAGTCCAATTGTGTATAGAGACGAATATCACCCAATTCCAGACCAATCGTAAAAGAATCCCAAGCTGTTTTCCACTCTCCAACAACGCAAAGATCCTCTGCAGTGTACTAGTAGTGATGAGTCCCAAAAAGGGTATCACGAGCTCGGGAAAGGGTGTTAATCTCCAAATCTTCTAAGTATGCAAGAAGCCCAGTAGGTAGTGAGAATTAATTGGATGCATCGACTATAGGGTCAATGCCAAGAAGGATGTTATTACCGTTTCCTACTTGCCAAGCAAGTTCACGACCCAGCCAAGGAAGGGTTTGCAGGAATCCCCTCCAAATAACAGAAACTCCATGAGAAAGAAAGTTATTACCTCGGAGCCAATCAACAACCGAGATATTCTTCAAATACTTGTTTATTAGAACCTGATGCCATAAACCATGACTCTGAAGAACCATCCAAAAGTTCTTAAGTCTTAAAGCAATGCTGAAAAAATGCAAATTCTTGATGGCCCATCCCCCATTCTTTTTTGGCCAAAAGAGGTGCTGCCAATTGGACATATGGTACCTGTGTTTATTGCCTGAGGAGCCCCATAAAAATGCAAAGGATATACTTCTGATTTTATTTAAAACATATATAGGAATGGGGGCAAGTCCCAACCAATAGACTGGAATACTTGTCAGCACAGCTTGTACAAGGATCAGACGGCCTCCAAGTGAGAGAAGCTTGTGTGACTAGTGAAGAATTCTATTTTCAAATTTCTGGAGTAGCCAATACCAATCATTGATATTATACACAAGAGGCTTGAGTTGATAGCCAAGGTATTTGAAACCGGAAGCAATTGGTTCCATTTTGTAGGGCATAATCTGAGATATGTCAATACCAATGTCCACATCTAGATTGTTGAAGAGAAAGCATGCTTTATCCATAATAATGCACATCCTGGATGCCTTGCAGAATGTACTTAAAATGACTTCAAAGGCCATCCACTCAGATAAGGTACTAGTGCCCAACAGGATTACATCATCCACAAAGAGGAGATGTGTTAGGGTAAGAGAAGAAGAAATTTTTATACCTTTGATGAGACCATGATCCCTGGCATCTACAATCAAGAGGCTAAGCCCTTCAATAACAAGAATGAAGAGCAAGGGTGATAAGGGACAACCTTGTCTGATACCATGCGAGGCTTTAAAGAACTTCGAAGAAGTGCCATTGACAAGGACAACAAAATTTGCTGAAGTGAGACAAGCCATAATCCAGTTAATCCCAAGGAGAGGAACCCCAATTTGGATCAGGATGAGACATATGAAGGACTAGTTAACTCTATTGAAAGCCTTTACTAAGTCCAATTTCAGGATGAGTGCACACAAATTCTTGGTTTTCACTGTGTGGAGAGTCTCCTCTACAATGCCAATAGGTTCAACAATCTGTCAATCTTTAAGAAAACCATACTGTTCTTTGGAAATATGGGTGCCCAAATGAGGCTTCAACCTTATAGCTATAACCTTTGAAATCAAGTTGTATAACAGATTACACAAGGAGATAGGCCTGAAATCAGCAAAAGTTGATGGCTTTTCCTTTTTAGGAATCAAAGCAAGGAAAGTAGAATTCAGTGAGGGAGGAACACATCCCGAAACCCTAGCAAAATCAACAGTAGACAGTAATTCTTTACAAAAGAATTCAAAGAATTGTAGATAAAATTTAGCAGGCCAGCCATTAGGACCGGGGCTCCTATCTTTTTTGAAGGAGTGTAGGGCACTTTCGACTTTAGATAGAGTAACAGGTTGTGTGAGACCAGGGGCATCCTCAAGGGAGATCATATTGGGAAACAACATGACAACCCTAAGCTGTTCAAGCAATCTGGTTTGCTTGTCATCACTAAACATATGGGAAAAATGACTCAGTCCCATATCCTTAAGAGCATTCACATCCTCGACACTATTTCCATCCTCATCCATAAGAGACCAAATAGTATTCTGATTTCTTCTACCATAAGCCAAGGCATGAAAAAACTTAGTATTAGAGTCCCCATGGAGTGCCCACTTAGTACGACTTTTGAGCTGCCAGTTTAGAAGGATATGGTCCAACATTTTCTTTTTCTTGGATCGGAGCATAGATAGAGCTGACTGTTCATCCTAGGAGAGAATACCATAGACCAAGCCCGAGAGGATGGATCTAATGTCCGAATCTAACCTATGTGACTCAGTCTCCAAGATGGAGCCTTTTTCCTTAATCCAACCCTTGACCTCCTTCTTAAGAGAGTGGAGTTTGTGGGTGAAGTGTTCACAATTAGAGCTAGAAGAAGGTGGGGACAGTTCAGACCATCTCTTGGTAACCCAGGTGATGAAATCAGGATCATTTAGCCAGGACCTATTAAATTTGAAGGGGAAATTACAAGACCCGACCGTCTTATTCCACTCAAGACAAATAGGATAGTGGTAAAAAATATTAGTATGATGAGTCCACACCCGGTGAACCTGGAGAGAGGGGATCAAAGAGGAAGCAATGAGGAAGCGGTCAATTCTCTTGCTGATCCCTTTAGCGCCCACCCTACCATTCCTCCAAGTAGGGCCAGCACTGGGAGAAGCAATGTCCACAAGCCCCAGAGAGTAAAAAAAGAGATTGAAATGTGAAGAGAGAGGATCAATAACATCCTTTTTCCCCCAAGTATCAGAATATCTCAAGGTTAAGTTTAGGTCACCCCCCAAAATCAGGTTTGGAGAATTGAGAAGACCCCCCCTACGAACATTCTCCCGAAAAATTTCCCGATGCCTGTAAGGGCCATAATAGTTGAGAATGTCTAAGGGACCAATCATACCCCTAAAGGTATCCTTGACAAGGATACCTACAACAGTGTCAAAGGCACGACATCTAACTCGATGAGGGTTCCAAGCTGACAATAACCCTCCCGAGAGACCAGATGCACTAATGGCACAAAATTCCCAGCTAGGTAAGAGCTTTGAGAAAGCATGGAGAGCAGGGTAGGTGTTGCACATAGTCTCCTACAAGAGAATCATATCTGGACGGATCGATCAAAAAAGAGAATGGAGGCTACATTTTTTGTCCTTACCTCCCAATCCGCTGACATTTAGTGAAAGGATCAACATTAAGGTGCAAGGGGGGGGAGGTGATGCTCTAAGTCCCCGGGAAGAGTGCCCTCTAGCAGCATCTTTGATGCGTACCAAGAGGGGAATATAAGGAGGTGAGGCTGAGGAAAGATCCCTAGATAGTCCCTTCTTTTCCTTCTTCTTTTTTCTGACAGTCACGTTCTCAAAACGGATGGAGTTTAGGTGGAGAGTGGAAGGGGAAGAGGGAGTGGTAGTTGAGAAAATTGTCAAAGATTTTTGTAGAGAGGGATCAGAGAAGGAAGGGGAGGTAGTAGGGCTGCGAGGAGAGGGGGGTAGCAGGTGTGAAGTGGTGGATGAGGGGAGTGGAGGGAAATCCACCAGCAATGAGAAAGGAGGCACAAAAGGAGATGGGTGAGGGTTCAGGGATACAGGTGATGACAGTGAATGTTCAGGCTCTAGGGGAGTAATGACAGAGGGGGAAGAAAGCACTTCATAGGATACCATCAGTGGGGAAGGATTTAAGGCAAATGCATCTGCAGGGGCGTTTACCGAAACATCTAAAACAACAAAAGCAGGGTCTTTAACCAATCCATCTAATGCTTTCAACATAGTATCAGAAACATCATCAAAGAGAGAAACAGAATGTGAGTAAATACCAAATTTAGGATGCTCCAGAGCATAAGATTCTAGGGGAGCCTTGACCACTGGAGAACCTTCCAGACTGGAACAACAGCACTCAACCAGGAGAAGGGGGCAGGTTCTCTGAAGATGTCCCGTATCACGGCACCTACTACAATGGAACGACACATGCATATAGTCCAGCTTCTGTACCAGGAGTTGTTCCTTGCAAAGTATCTCCACTTCAGCAGGTAAACCATGAGAGATGTCCAGCTCAATTAACACCCGAGCCATCCTTTTATCATAGGAGAGGTGAAAATCCTAATCCATAGCCACAAATCTACTTATCGTGTTCGCAATACCCTCAAGTATAATCAAATTCTAGAGGGGAAAGGGGAGAGAAGGTAGCAAAACCCAAAGGTGTCGCCTCGTTACCCATTCCCAGAAGGCATTGAAATGAGAATGCTAGCGCCCCAAAACCAGAGACCCCGAACCGATACACTGAATCCTATCAAGTATGAGATCTACGTGCACCTCTTCAAGGAAAACAAAGACAATCCAACCATTAGACAAGAGACTGATGGTGGGAATATAAATTAGAATCGGCTTCCAGAAATCATAGGCCCAATCAACCCATGCTTGCTTACCCAGCTTATAGTATTCTAAACGCCCCACAAGAGCATGAGAGCACAGGGAGGACACTCAGTCCATGAAAACGTCATGACTAAGGACATAGCGGAACCGCCCTTAATGGGTTTTGATATTCTTAGCATGTCTCCTACGATGAAGAAAGAAGAGGCCACATTGTCAACCATGAGGTGGCTGCAGAAGTCAACCCTAAGCGTGCACCCAAAAACAACCCACCTAAAAAAAAACTCCAAACCACCAGGGAAGAAGTAGACGGAAACCCCCAAAAGCCACCAGAAACAGTGCACTGGAGACAAACCAAAGAAAAAACCACAGAGAAGGTTTGTAACAAAGCCCCGCGGTCCTTCCAATGTCAAAAACCTGATTAAGTAATAACCCACCAGCAAAAAGGAGAGGACCACAAATAGAAAACAAACCGACAGTCTGACCGGAGAGTGCTGAAGAAGTACCACCCAACAAACCCCGGGGAGCGGCGACCAAACCCTAGAGTCATGGGAATTTGAAATTTATTTTGTAGATTGGCTTTTGATAAGTTTTAACTAGAACAATAATAAAGTTATTAAGATCAACATGGAATTATTAAAATATATTGTATTATACTGTAGGTATGCATTCATTATAATCATTAGTATTCTCATGAAAATTAGAATGCTAACTTTATATGTAAATTAAATATATAAAGAAAATTGTAAAGATGCATAATGTTGTATACGTTGATTTTAATTAATAGAATAGAAAGGGTCCAAATGGGTTAGATCAATTGGTGAAGAGTGGGGAGTTTTTCATTATTGGGCAAGGTTCAATTCCAATGAGGGCCAAACTTGGAGCCATAGGGGCACCTTGAGGTAGTGGTCCAATGTGTGGTTCAAAGAGATTATATTAAATGATCTCATGACCCCATGTCCTCCTAGCATTTAAATCCCATGGAGGTTAGAGCAATTGGTAATGAGTAATTGAGATGAGAAGTTGCAAATGGAAGGTCATGAGTTCAAATCCCTTGTGGGTACTTACTAAAAAAAAATTAATAGAATAAAAAGTAGAGTTGTGGGAAGTTGTTACAGAGCGGTATAAGGAAACTCAAGATTGTTAGCAACTACTTATTTATTATTCTTCTTTTTAGGTTCCATTTAAAATGGCTTACAAACATCTTGAAAAATCCATTAGAAGCTTTCTCTACACCACCTCTAGCTAGGGAGCTAGGGTAAAGGATTCCACAAAATCAATTAAGATATTTGTTGCATGCCAATAGAATTAGGGAGCATGGAAAAAAGGAAATGGATTCAATCATAGGATCTTTTTGTAAAATCAATTGTTTGAGTCATTACAAGAATTAAAGCGTGGAAGTTCCTTCTAAGGAATCATACCAAGTAAGGGATATCGTAGGAAAATCATGGCTAGAGGGGGATATCATTTTAGACCACGTCTTATTCATCTTTACCAAAGTTAAGAGTACTGTTGGGAATTTTATCAACCAGAGTGTTTGGAAATCCTAGGAGGTTGTCAATCTCTTTATAGAGAAATCATATCGCTTAGATCTAAACTCTACTTCAAAAATCATTTTCTTTGGTAGTGTTTTCTCCTCTTACAAGAACATACAACCTTGTTCAATATGGGATTAGTTCTCCACCCAGAGTATTTTTAAGAAATGGCTTCAGATGACCAACAAATTTTTAATGCTCGAATTTTTAAGATTACGAATCCTATTAGTGAATTACAAAGAGAATAAAAGGTTTGTATGGACAAATAATGTGAGAAATCATTTTAACATCTCAAACAATTGTTAACTACTGCTCCTATATTGAAAGTCCGAGACATGGATAAAGAGTTTTAATATATACATATGCTTGGGAGGAATGTTGATGCAAGAAAGTGGATTTAAAGCCTACTTTTTAAGAAAGCTTCAACCTCGTGAAATAAATTATATGCTACACATGATTTGAAGTTACTTGTAATGATGCGCACATTAAATAGAAGAAGTGCAGTCAATATTTATTCAGTAGCAAGTTTGTAGTAAATATTGATTATCATGGATTCCAATATATTTTTACCTTGAATGCTTGGAAAATAAAATGATCAGACTTTTTTTTTCAAGAAGAAAAAAGCATGTCCTTGATATTCTATTAAGAATTAAAGGGAATCTATAGTGCCTACCCATTAATGGGTTACAATCAGGTGAAGAATACAACATATACGGGTGATTCCATGAAGATGGGTAACACTTTTTGGCCAAATTTGGCGATGAAAACCTGATTTTTTACTCATGTGCTAGATAGAAGCCCTCAAAACGCATATATGCCATGTGAATTTTGACTTGCAGTAAGAAAACAAATTGTAGAATATTATGTTGGCTTCATAGTGATATTTTTTAAAAAATATTCCGATGTCATTTAATGTCTGAATTTTTGCATTTAATGAACTGTGTGACCTTAAAAATTTGAAGAAGCTAATAAGTGGCTCGTGTCCACGTAGAGTAATTTAATCTTGCATTAATAATTCTAAAAAATATATATATATATATGAG
>LPNX010488586.1:13724-51226 GCA_001517045.1 Pseudotsuga menziesii | reverse complement strand
ATATATATATATATATATATATATATATATATATATATATATAACAGATTTTAAATAAATAAAATACATTTTCATCAAAATGCAAATCCATCGAATATATATATATAACAAATTCTAAATAAATAAAATACATTTTCATCAAAATGCAAATCAATCATGTATGTTATATCCAATTATAGCTTTATGAAATTCTAAAAAATTGAACATATACCATTTCAATTTCAAGATTGAATGGACATTAGCGAAAGTGAGAAAGTATATTAATAACTAGAAATAATTATTTTCAACAATATCAAACCCTGTGAATATGACAAAAAATACTAGTAATGCAAAAATACTTTGAATTTTAAAAATATGGTTTCATTATTAATAATTTATTAACAATGTTTATATAGTTAACAATATCGAACCATCAAATACAAAATGGTTCCACTTTTAATAATCTATTAAAACCATGTCATTAACCGTGTCATTATGACCCAAAAATTCCAATAATGGCAATAAAAAACATGGATCCACTTTTAATAATCTATTAACATTTATATACTTTAAATGAAAAGTTAAATCAACTATTGCCCAGTGTATGAAAACATATCTATTGAATGTTCTGCCAATATCCTTTAAACTATTAGTTAATTGAATGAGATCTTTATCATGGATAGTTGCAGATACTTTCGTCCAATTTATGCTAATATCCTTTAAACTATTGGTTAATTGAATGATAGTTGCAGATACTTTCGTCCAATTTCTGCTAATATCCTTTAAACTATTAGTTAATTGAATGAGATCTTTATCATGGATAGTTGCAGATACTTTCATCCAATTTATGCTAATATCCTTTAAAGTATTGGTTAATTGAATGAGATCTTTATCAGGGATAGTTGCAGATACTTTCGTCCAATTTATAACTAAGGGTGAACCTCCAAATACCTACATCTCACTATTCTTGCTTAACAATCTTTGATATTTGAAAAGCCTTTTGAAGTAAATGAAAAAGAGCTTGCAATTCATCCTAGTTATTTGATCCTGCTCCAAAAGCCCCTTTACCATAAAAATAGTGATCATCTGCCAAGAAAATTGCACATAAATATAGTTTAAATTGTTTATGATAATAATTAACAACATCAACATTTAATAACACCATTCCATTATTAGAAAAAAAACATAATTACACATAATTATAGTTTAAATAGTTTATAATGATAACTAAAAGTATCAACATTTAATAACACCATTGCATTATTACTATGAAAACATAATTATAATTATATTGAATTTTTAAATACGACGTCCAAACGTCAATTCATCATCTTTGAATAATAGCATTTAATCATTTGAATAATCTCAAATGAAAAACAGTAAATAATTTAAGAAAACAAACTTCAAATAATTTAAGAAACATGTACACCTTACAATTTTCAGATTTAGAATTGAGACTTCAAATAATTTGAGAAACATGTACACCTTACAATTTTCAAAAGAATTTAGAATGGAATATATATATAAAGAAGTTAGAATGGGGCTGACATTTCAAGAGGATTTAGAATGGGATATATATATATATATATATATGAGTTAGAATGGGGTGACATAAAGGCTGTGGAACAATTAATGGAGAAAATTATGGTAAAGTAAAGGATATTGGATCTCAATTTGGTAGATATCCCTCTCACTTTGATAGAGACCCCTGTGAGAACCCGGGTGGAGGAAACACATAAGAGCACATTGCATTCTTGGGAGGACACAACGGAGCTTATACATACACCCCCTTTCTACCATATATACGGAGACAAGCGAAAATGTATCAAAACTGTTTTACAGAAGAAAAAAAATGGAGGCACCTGGCTAGTTTCCCGGAGTTTGGAGCTCAGCCTGGGGCTAAGAGCCATTCTTTAAGAATGGAGGCACTTCGTTAGTTACCAAGATGTTTGCAACTATAAGACCCATTCTCAGGGGGGATAATACCCTAGTGAATTAACTAGGGTAGAGTAAGACCTTAGAAGGTACCCTACGGCCCCCAGTAGTCTTCTGGGGTTCTTGGTTTGGGAACAAGCAGGTTGATGCCATGGCAAAGTATTTAACATATGGTTAGGGCCCTATATGTCTCTAGGGTATTCTCATCTGGGACCAGGCAGTTTCTTGGACACAATGTCCAAGCAGATTCTGCACGTTGACACAGAGACTTCCTGGTCTAGGATGAAGCAGTTCCCGCAGGAGCATTCCTGGTCAATTAACCAGGTGGATCTTGGATATTGACCAAGAGGATGATGTGTGATGTCCTCAGAGCATTCCTGGTTAGTTAACCAGGTGGATCTTAGATCTTGACCAAGATGATGATGTGTGATGTCCTCTTGCTAGGTTGTTTCTCAAGGGTCTGGACACCCCTTGATGATGTTAATAACAAATAACCCTTAGGAGCAGTATTGAGGACCAAAGGATCACATCATCCAGTTTGGATCTTCCCCTTATACTGTGATGATAAAAATATATGAAATAATGTAGAGAGAAAATTAAATTCCTTGGTCTTGTTGGTCCTTTGGGTAAATTGGGTTGTTTATCCACCTTTATGATACGCCTTGGTCTTGTGGGTATGAGGGTTACCTTGTCTTCTTATTGTAACCACCTTTGGTTGACTTAAGGTCCTTTATATTTTACTTGGTCCTAGTGTCCTTATGGTGGGTACCTTTCGTATGTTAACTTTTATCTATGGTTTATATTTTTAATTTTTTGGACCATTGCTATCCTATCCTAAGTCTACTTTATTTTATGTTTTTATTTTTTGGACCATTCGTCAAATTAATTTCATGGTTTTATTTTGCATTAAAACATTGGAACATTTTATTTATGGTTTTTATTTTACCATTGGACCATTTTATTTTACCATTGGAACTTTGGTACCTATTCTAAGTCAACCTTCATGGTTTTATTTTGTAAGACCATTAGACCCTTTTATTTTATGGTTTTTATTTTACCATTGGACCTTTGGTACCTATTCTAAGTCAACCTATTTTTTATTTTATGTTTTATTGATATTCACCTTAAAAGCTAGGGTTGAAGAAGGACCCTTCTAGATTTCCTTCAAAGTTATAAAAGCAAGTTTAATCCTTCAGTGTGATGATCCATCAAGACATGTCTCAGCTCTACTTGTGGTTGATGTCTAAGTCTAGTCACTATTGATAGGGTTTCATTGACTTATTTTTTGGGTTTCCATATCTCTTCCTTTTGTTTTAAGTGTTGTTAATTGTTGCTCCATGAATCGTGAGTCTCTTGTTCAGCGTGGACCGTGTCTTTCAGCGTGCCTGTGTGACTGTCTGCGTGACATTGTCCACCTGCTCAGTGTGATTGTTTGTCCACCCGCCAGCATGAATGTGTGTCCACCCTCCCCGCGTGACTGTGTCCACCTACTAAGTGTGACTATGTCCACCCGTCAGCGTGACTGTGCCCACCTTCCAGCGTGACTGTCTGTCCCTGCAAAATAATTACTTTGTTCACCGGCCAGCATGACTGTGTCCACCTACCAATGTAATTGTTTATCCTTGCAAAATCGTTACTGTGTTCACCAGCCAGCATGACTATGTCCACCTACTAGAATGACTGTGTGTTTGTGCAAAACCATGGCTGTGTCCAACTGCCAGTGTGACTGTGTCCACCTGTCAGCATGACTGTGTACCTGCTCAATGTGACTGTATTCCTGTCAGCGTGATTGTGTGTCCCTGTAGAATAGTGACTGTGTCCACCTGCTAGCGTGACTATGTCCACCTGCCAATGTGATTGTGTCCCTATTCAACATGATTGTGTGCCCCTGCTTAGCGTGACTGTATATCCCTAACAATGCGAGTGTGTCTCTTGCCCAGCTGACTCTGTGCTGGCATGACAGTGTCTTCTCTACTATTGTAATTGTACTCGACATGACTGTGTCTCTCTACTGGTGTGCTGCTAAAGCCCGAGTAAATGATTGAAGTTTCTCTTTCTTTTGAATAAGAATCTGAGGTTCATATCCTTACTACTATAAGCCCCTTAAGCTCTCTCTCGCAAGGTATGTCATTTGTTCATCAAGGTGACTTTCCCTTCGGTGACAAGATCAGAACCTAAAAGTGTCCGGGTATAAGGCTGATCTAAAACAATCCTACATTAGTATGTTGGTGTTCTTTACTGTTGTTATCTCCAGTACATTATTATTGTTTTATCGGTTATAATAATGTTATTGTATATGGAATTTGGTAAATTGTCTCAAGGACCAACCTTAACACAGTGACCAATGGAGTGTTAAAGTTGAAAGAGATGAAAATCATGTTTGAGGGTATTGCAACAGTAGTGTTCTAGATCTACTCTTGTGTATGCATTAAAGTATAAAAGTTCAATTGCATATATCAAACCCTAACCTAACCCTAAACTTTAAGATGGTATAAGAGCAAGGTTTGTAGCTAACCCTGATCTTACAGGCTATCAAAGTCTACAAAGTTCCTAAGGGAAGGGTTTGAGTAATAACCAAACTTGATCTCAGAGATACTTGGAAAAGAAGAGTTTAAGAGAAAAGATATTTCTAATTAAAGTTGGATGGCCATACACAAGCATGAGTTGCCTGGAAATAAAGATGTATAGATATACTACTCCACGACATCAAAATTATGAACTTAATCCCTTAAAGGTTAACTCAGGTATGTATTTCTAAGGTAAGTAAGGAGAAAACTAACTCTCTATGTGACTTGATCATGGACTTGCATGATCAAAATACCTTCTACGTTGGTTATCCTGTAAAATGTTGTATGTTGTATTGATCAATGTAATTTGGGTTTACAAGTTTAAATTCATCCATGAATTTATCCTAGCGAGATATCTAAGGCTGTGGTCTTAGTTAGGTTGTGTTAAAACATTTTGTGATCCTCTATAAGGATGATATGATAACATTGCACAATGCTTGTCTAAAATAGTGATATGCAATCTCTGCATAAGGAGAGATATAAAGAGGGAGGACCTTCTATTCCAACTTCTTTTCATGTATGAGATTGATATGCTCTTGATGGCATCTAAATAGTTGCTCAATGATAAGACTATGCCTTTATGTGAAATGGACATTGATTATTGTTGAATATCCAACTAAATAACAAGTGATCCTATTTTATGTGAAGTGATCCTATTTTATGTGAAGGTACATAGGGAGTAAGAAACTCCACAAAGTGCAATATCAGTTATGCTAGATGTGCATCATCCTAAGTGTCAACATTGAGACAACAAAAGAGAACTTGCTAGGAATTTATTCCTTATTAGAGTGGAACAACTAGTAAGTTCAGAGATCAAGATGGAGACAAATAGGATTGCAAAGAAAAGTAGTGATCTCCCTTGAAGAAAGTTTTCAGAATCCTCCTCAGTGATATAGACATGGAAATTAACCCAGTCCATGAGTCATCTCTCTTGGATGAGCAGAGGAAGGAGGTGAGGGAGTCTTCAGTTGATCTCTTAGAGAAACCTATTGAAAGGCTTCATGATTTGATATGTTTTAACTTTTATCTTATGCTTTTTATTTTAGGACCATTGGTACTTTATGGTTTTTATTTTTATACCATTGCTACCCTATCCAAAGTAAACTTAATTTTATGTTTTTATTTTTTGGACCATTGGTCAAATTAATTTTATGGTTTTATTTTGTAAAAACATTGGACCATTCTATTTTATAGATTTTATTTAACCATTCGTCCTTTTGTACCTATTCTAAGTCAATCTATTTTTTATTTTATGTTTTATTGATATTCACCCTAAAAGGTAGGGTTGAAGAAGGACCCTTCTAGATTTCCTTCCAAGTTATAAAAGCAAGTTTTATCTCTTCTTTTTGTGTTAAGGGTTGTTAATTCTTGTTGCCTAAATCATGAGTCTCTTGTTCAATGTGGATTGTTTGTCTCCTAGCGTGATCATGAGTCTCTTGTTCAGCGTGGACTATCTCCCAGTGTGATCATGAGTCTCTTGTTCAGCGTGGACTATGTGTCTCCCAGTGTGATCATGAGTCTTTTGTTTTGGCGTGACTTTGTGACTATTTTTGTGTGAATGTGTCCACCTGCTTAGCATGTTGTTTGTCCACCCACCAACGTGAGTTTGTCCACATGCCCAGCATGACTGTGTCCACTTGTTCAGTGTGATTTTTTGTCCACTCACCAATGCGACTGTGTCCACCTGCTTAATGTAATTGTTTGTCCACCTACCAGCGTGACTGTGTCCACATGCCAACGTAGTGTGTGTCCCTGCGAAACTGTGATTGTGTGTCCATCTGCCAGCATGACTGTGTCCACCTGTGAGCATCACTATGTCCCTACTCAAGTGTAATGGTATCGCTACAAGTGTGACTGTCCCCCTGCAAAACCGTGACTGTGTCCAACTTCCAGCGTGACTGTGTCCACCTGCCAGCGTGATTGTGTCCTTATTCAATGTGATTGTGACTCCATGCTCAACATGATTGTGCATCTCTTTCCCAATTGACTATGTCTTCTCTGTTATTGTGATTGTACTGGACATGACTGTGTCTCTCTACTAGTGTGTTGCTAAAGCCTGAGTAAATTATTGAAGTTTCTCTTTCTTTTGACTAAGAATCTGAGGTTCATATCCTTACTACTATAAACCTCTTAATCTCTCTCTCTCAAAGTATGTCATTTATTCATCTAGGTGACTTGTCCCTTCATGGACAAGATCAGAGCCTAAAAGTGTCTGAGTATAAGGCTGGTCTAAAACAATCATAGATTAGTATTGTTGGTGTTCTTTACTGTTGTTATTTCCTGTACATTATTATTGTTTTATCAGTTACAATATTGTTATTGTACATGGCATTTGGTAAATCGTATCAAGGACCAACTTTAACGTAGTGACCAATGGAGTGTTAAAGTTGAAATACATTAAAATTATGTTTGAGGGTATTGCAGCAGTACTATTCTACATCTAACCTTGTTTATGAATTAAATTATAAAAGTTCAATTGCATATATCAAACCCTAACCTAACCCTAAACTTTAACATGGTATCAGAGAAAGGTTTGCAGCTAACTCTGATCTTATAGCCTATCAAAGTCTACAAAGTTAATAAGGTAAGCATTTGAGTACTAACCAAACTTGATCTCAGAGATCCATGGAAAAGTTGGCAAAGAAGAGTTTAAGAGAAAAGAGATTTGTAATTAAAGTTGGATGGCCACATACACGCATGAGTTGGATGGAAATAAAGATGTATGGATCTGCTACTCTGTGACATCAAAATTACGAACTTGATCCTTTAAAGTTTATGTCAAGTAAAAAAGGTTAACTCAGTTATATATTTCGTAAGGAGGCAACTAACTCTCTATGCGACTTGATCATGGGCTTGCATGATTAAAATACCTTCTAGGTTGATTATCCTATAAAAGGTTGTATGTTGCATTGATCAATGTAATCTAAGTTCAAAATATTAAATTCATCCATGAATTTATCCTGACCACATATCTAAGGCTATGGTTAAGCTAGATTGTGCTAATATGTGTGTGATCCTGTATAAGGATGATTTGATAACATTGTACAATGCTTGTCTAAAGTAATGATCTATGATCTCTACATAAGGATAGATATAAAGAGGGAGGACCTTCTATCCCAACTTGTTTTCATGTATGAGATTGATATGCTCTTGATGGCATCTAAATAGTTGTTGAGTGACAAGACTATGCATTAATGTGAAATGGACATTAATTATTGTTGAATATCAGAATGAATAACAAGTGATCCTGTTTTATGTGAAGGTACAGAGGGAATAAGAAACTCCACAAAGTGTAGTATCAGTTATGCATCCTCCCAAGTGTCAGCACTGAGACAACAAATGAGAATATGCTAGGCATTTATTCCTTACTAGAGTGGAACAACTAGTAAGTTCAGAGATCAAGACAGATCCAAATGGGATTGCAAAGAAAAGTTGTGATATCCCTTGAAGAAAGTTTTCAAAATCCTCCTCAGTCATATAGACATGGAAAGTAGCCTAGTCCATGAGTCATGTCTCTTGGATGAGCAAAGGAAGGAGGTCAGGGAGTCTTCAATTGATCTCTTTGAGAAACCTATTGAAAGGTTTCATGATTTTATATCTCGTATAAGCCACATCATTTTTTTAGAAAGCTCCATTTATGAGGAGGCAACAAAACATCGGGTTTGGAAGATGTTAAATGACGTGCAGAAAGTGGTTCTCAGTTTTCAACTGAAGTCAATTATAACTCCCAATTGGATCTATAAAAGATCAAGCTTCTTGCTAACAGTTAGAGCTGTTTGGAGTTCTCAAAAAATCATGTGCTTCATGACAGGTTGAAAGACATCAAGAGGAATTATCACATGGAGCAATATTCTCTATCAATTAAAAAGTTTATTGATGTGTTGAGTAAACCTATTCGAAGTCTAAGTACTTCCGAGACAAGCTTAGAGTTGTTGAGAATGCCTCTCTTGCTGAGAGGGATTGTTAATTTCAAAGCAGCATCGAGAGCCATTCTACAAGAGAATGGAGGCACTTGATCAGATACCAGGAGTTGATCAACATAATTTAGTCTCAGACTACAAGCTCAACCTAGGGATAAAAACCGTTCTTTAAGAATGGAGGCACTTGGTTAGTTACCAATATGTTTGCAGCTGTGACCCATTCTCAAGGAGGATGGTATCCTAGTCATTTAACTAAGGCTGAGTAAGACCTTAGAAGGTACCCTAGGGCCCCCAGTAGTCTCCTGGCATTCTTGGTTTGGGACCAAGCAGGTTGATGCCATGGAAAAGTCCCTAACATATGGTTAGGGGCCTTATATGTCTCTAGGGTATTCTAGTACAAGACCAAATAGTTTCTTGGACACATTGTCCAAGCATATTCTATAGTTTGAGACAGATATTTCCTAGTATGGGACCAGGTTGATTCTTGGTCTGGGAGCAAGCAATTCCTACAGGAGAATTACTGATCAATTAATCAGGTGGATCTTGGTCAATTTGACCAATATGATGTGTGATGTCCTCTCTACTAATCTATTATTGCTAGATTGTTTCTCAATGGACATGACACCCCTTGATGATGTCACTAGCAACTAACCCTTAGGAGCAGTATTGAGGACCAAAGGATCACATGATACATCATCCAGTTTGGATCTTCCCCTTATACTATGATTATAAAAACATATGAAACAATGCACCTTGAGAGAGAAAAGATTAAAGTCATTGGTCTTATTGGTCCTTTGGGTGAATTGGGTTGTTTGTCCACATTTATGGTACACCTTGTCTTGTGGGTATGACAGTTACCTTGTCTTCTTATTATAACCACCTTTGGTTGACCTATGGTCCTTTATCTTTTACTTGGTCCAAGTGTCCTTATGGTGGGTGCCTTTGGTATGTTAACTTTTATCTTATGGTTTTTATTTTTGGACCATTGGTACTTTATTTTTTTAATTTTTGGACCATTGCTACCCTATCCTAAGTAAACTTAATTTTATGTTTTTTTATTTTTTGTACCATTGGTCAAATTAATTTTATGGTTTTATTTTGTAAAACCATTGGACCATTTTACTTTATGGTTTTTATTTTACCATTGGTCCTTTGGTACCTATTCTCAGTCAAACTATTTTTTATTTTATGTTTTATTGATATTCACCCTAAAAGATAGGGTTGAAGAAGGACCCTTCTAGATTTCCTTCCAAGTTATAAAAGTAAGTTTTATCCATATCTACTTGTGGTTGATGTCTAAGTCTTTTCTGTTGCTGCCAAGGTTTCACTACCTTATTTTTTGGGTTTCCATATCTCTTCCTTTTATGTTAAGGGTTGTTAATTGTTGTTGCCTGAATTGTGACTCGCTTGTTCTCTGTGGATTGCATGTCTCCGAGCTTGATCGTGAGTTTGTTGTTCAACGTGGAATTGTGTCTCCCAGTGTGATCATGAGTCTCTTGTTTAGCGTGGACTATATGTCTCTTGAGTCCCATCTTGATCATGAGTCTTTTATTCAGCGTGGACTGTGTGTCTTTCATCATGACTATGTGACTGTGTCTGCATGACTGTGTACACCAGCTCCGCGTGATTGTTTGTACACACGCCAATGTGACTGTGTCCACCCACCAGCATGACTGTGTGTCCACCCACCCAGTGTGACTATGTCCACCTGCTCAGTGTGAGTGTTTGTCCACCTGCCAGCATGATTGTGTCCACCTACCAGCATGACTGTGTGTCCTTTCTTAGCGTGACTATGTTTCCCTGCAGAACCGTGACTATGTGTCCACCTTCCAGCGGGAGTGTGTCCACCTACCAGCGTGACTATGTCCCTATTCAACATGACTGTATGTCCCTGCTCAACGTGATTGTATGTCCCTACCAGCATGACCTTGTATCCCTGTCAATGTGATTGTGTGTCTCTTTCCCAACAGACTATGTGCCAACATGATTGTTTCTTCTCTGATATTGTGATTGTACTCGGCATGATTGTGTCTCTTTGCAGGTGCGTTGCTAAAGCCCAAGTAAATGATTGAATTTTCCCTTTCTTTTGACTAAGAATATGAGGTTCATATCCTTATTTCTATAAACTTCTTAAGCTTTCTCTCCTCAAAAGGTACGTCATTTGTTCATCTAGGTGACTTGTCCCTTAGGTGACAAGATCAGAACCTAAAAGTGTTCGAGTATAAGGCTAGTCTAAAACAATCGTAGATTAGTATTGTTGTTGTTCTTTACTGTTGTTATTTCCTATATATTATTATTGTTTTATCAATTATAATATTGCTATTGTACATGGCATTTGGTAAATCATCCCAAGGACCAACTTTAACGCAATGACTAGTGGAGAGTTTAAAGTTGAAAGAGATGAAAATTATGTTTGAGGGTATTGCAGCAGTATTGTTCTAGATCTAACCTTGTTTATGCACTAAAGTATAAAATTTCAATTGCATATATCAAACCCTAACCTAACCCTAAACTTTAACACTATATATTAACCTTTTACCCATTGCAAGGATCATTGATTTCCCCCACAAATTTCTTGTGTATTCATGATGAAAATGCAATAGAGTAGAATGAGGGCACAAAATTCTCCCTCACTTGCATAATACTGTCTCTTAGGTTGGTGATACATAGGAAGTTATGTCCCGTGATTTTAGGGTGAGCTTAGTTGTTCTCAACTTTTTCTCCCAAACAAGGGATGGAAATATAGGGATTGGTTTGCTCCATTCTTTTGTAATAATCTCTAGTACTCTTGGATCGTTGAGCTAAAGAGGGAAAAATATAAAGGGTAAAAGCCCAAAATAGTGGCATTTGCAAAAAATATATGCGAAATGGACTTGTGATCCAGGACACCGAATGGTATGATCTTGGAGGTTACAATCTAGGTATTCAAAAAAAGATCTCTGGATGAGAAATCAATCTAGCCTAGTAGCTATATGATCCAACCCAAATCTTCTATTTGACCATGTATAATTTCCTTTCAATGATTTGATATCCACTATATCTCGATGTGGCATGATATCTTCCATGCATCCCGAGAACATGTCCCTTATTATAATGACTCCTCTTTTCTATATGTTTGATAGAACCGCATTGAGATCCCAACCATAATGCTATTCCTTGTGAAACCGATATCCATTAATGCTTCTAAAGATTTCCAACATTCTACCTTTTCTTTATAAAGAATGGACATATAAACATTGAAAATATAGATTTTGTTACCCATGGTTTGGTGTATGAGAATGGTAAAACAATGCTAAGTTTAGTAGGAGATACCCAACTTAAACATGGAGTTGTCCCATAAAGAGAAAATTCCTCTTGAAATATCCCCCAGCACTAACTACATCATCTTTGCTAACTTTCCATTGCTTGATGTTGATCTTTTTAGTCTATTAGCTTCCCCTAGCTTTGTCTCCTTGGAGAGGAGAGCCTCTAGCTCGAAACGGTGTAGCTGATATAGATATTCTGAAGATTATGTTAATACTAGAATGGTTAATCAAGGCCACCAACAACAATACACCTTGGAAACTACTTGCTTAACACCACATACAAATTATTATATATAAGAGGCACACCTAACAATAATGGTCTTTGTCATAGTTGGTATGGTTTAACCTTTTAAGATGCCCCATTCATGTGTTATTGAGAGGATATTCCAAACATGTTAGTTGGTATCCAAAGAGTTGCACTAGAAAGATGAGGATTATTATAAAGATGGATTTGTTTGCATCTTAAATTTGGAGATTCTCAATTAAAATAGGATGTAGGTCAATCCCTTCCTTTGCCAAAAAAGAAAAGGTGAAGAAAGGTTTTCATGTGGGGGCATTTGTAGGACAAAAATGAAGTAAGTAGTTATCCTAGAAAACCCTTAATTTATCTCAAACATTGAATCTTATTGAACATCCAACTTTAGGTACAATGTCATATGATTCTAGATGATTGTTTTCTTAAACTAAATTCAAATGAATATAGACCTACTTAGAAGGATTGGAAATGAGCTCATAACAAGCTACTCATGGACCAATAATTTAACATGGATTATTGCTAAATACAATGGTCTCCTTGTTTCTCTTTTTCATTGGAAATTAGTTGTTTTGGGACAAATAGATGATCTGACAAGCAATAAAGGGTGTCTAGCATGTGATCAAACTAACAAGTACCTCTTTCCAATGCAAAAGACATCATCAACTTGTTGATATTCACAAGTGCTCACAAGAAAATCAAATGAAACCAAAACCAACAATTTTCATTGAAAAAAGGAAACAAGACTAGGGAAGCCAAGCGAGGTGCATCCCTATAGATAGAAATCAACCCTAGCACAAGTGCACTAGAGAGAGAAATATTTGAATCATAAGATCCATCAAACCAAGAACAAGAGAGAGCAATTCTTTACGATACCCTTGGGATAAATGACTTGTATAGGAATGAAGGAATGAGTAGAATATGTGAAAACATGAAAATGAGTTGTTTATTCATTTTCAACGAAAGCAGTAGTGTGATTTTCCCTTGGGAAGGGTTATGAACTTACATGGATTTAACTGAAAAACTTAGTAAAACCTAAAAACATAATATAAAACCACAAATAATGTCAACAATGCACAAATGTGAAGACTACACTCTTAATTTCAACATCCCCAAGTGGACATTACATCATGCATATTTACATCCTCCCTAATGATAAAGAAGGAAAACATAAAGAATTCATGACATAAGAACCCCCAGAGCAAGCACCCTACCACTCCCTAGGGTACCTATTATTAAAGATAATGCAGTTGCGAGACCCATTCTCAGGGAGGATGGTACCCTAGTTAGTTAACTAGGGGTCCTGGTCAGTAAATCAAGCAGAGTAAGTCCTTAGAAGGTACCCTAATGCCCCCAGCAGTCTCTTGGGTTCTTGTTTTGGGACCAAGCAAGTTGATGCCATGGTAAAGTCATTAGCCCCCTAGAAGGTACCCTGGGGCCCCCAACAATCTCCTAGGTTCTTGGTTTGGAACCAAGCAAGTTGATGCCATGGAAAAGTCCCTAGCATGTGGCTAGGGCCCTTATATGTCTCTAGGGTATCCTGGTTTGGGACCAGGTAGATTCTTGGTATGGGACCAAGAAGAACCCGCAGGTTGAGACAAATACTTCTCGATCTGGGACCGGGTAGATTATTGGTCTGGGACCAAGCAATTCCTGCAGGTACATACCTGGTCAGTTAATCAGGTGGATCTTGGTCAGTAGACCAAGATGATGATGTGTGATGTCCTCTTCTCCTAAAAGGTTATTGCTAAGCTATTTCTCAAGGGACTGACCACCCCTTGATGATGTCACTAGCACTTGACTATTAGGAGCAGTGTAGAAGACTAGAGGATCACATCATCCATTTTGGACCTTCCTTATACAGTGATGATAAAACTCACATTTATTGTTTGAAACACGTGTGGACAATACACCTTGATAGAGAAATATTAAAGTCCTTGGTCTTGTGGGTAAAAGGGTTGTTTCCCCACCTTGATGGTACACTTAGTCTTGTGGGTAAAAGGGTTATTTCCTCACCTTAATGGTACACCTTGGTCTTGTGGGTAAGAAGGGTTATTTCCCCACCTTGATGATACACCTTGGTATTGTGGGTGAAAGGGTTGTCTTCCCACCTTGATGTGACCCCTCTATTGACTTGTGATATTATGTTCCCATATTGGTCCTAGCACCCATCTTGCTTATTGTGCCTTGACCATTTAGCTATGATGGCTTAACTTTATTATTGTTTTTATTTTTGTATGACCACTTGACCATTGATACCCTACCCTAAGTCAACGTAAGATTATTTTATTTTTATCTCCTATAAGGTAGGGTTATATAAATTAACTTTCTATAAAACCTTCCGAGTTTATAAATCAAATTCCTAAACTTCATTTGAGTGGTGTGTCTTGACAAGAGAGAATTGAAGATCTGATTCTTTGACTGTCCTTGGATATGTTGTTGCTCCTTGCCTTGACGTCTTGGGTTGATGTTGTTGTTTGGTTTATCTTGTTTCTACTAAAAGTATCTTTTGTTACTAATACTACTTATGAGTAGGTCATAGCCTCCTCTTAGCCTACTAGGGATGCTTGCACTAAGTTGTGAATTCTGCTAGAATAAAATTGTGAGCTCTAGGGCTATTTAAACGAATTCGTGACCTCTACTAGCATAGGGACGTAACTTCTATGGGTTGATTGACAGTGCAGGGATATTTGTAGTGTTGCATGAGCTCAGTCGTGACCCTATTGAAGCTAATAGAACTTAATCGTGACCTTGTTGACTACTAGATCTAGGTCTTGACCTCCATTCTTCCTACTATGGTAGTATTGTGATGCCTCTTGCACTAATAGGGTTGAACCATGACCTGCTAAGGCTTCCTTAGGTTGGTTCGTGACCCTTGTTAGTTTCTCAAACTTAACTCATAACCTCCTTATCCTAGGTCATGGCCTATTTGGTTGTCCTAGGTTGGGTCATGACCCTTGTTGGCTTCTCAGAATTGAGTCATGATCTCTTTATCCTGGGTCGTGACCTGTGTCAGGTCGTGACCCTTGTTGGTTGCTCAGACTTGAGTCGTGATCTCCTTAGCCGTGATCTTTGTTTGGGTGCCCTAGGAAAGGTCGTGACCTACTTGGGTGCCACATACCTAGGTCGTGACTTGTTTGAATGCCTCAGACTTATATCATGACCTGTTGGTTGCCTCAAACTTAGACCATGTCCCTGTTTGAGAGGGAAAAAGATCTCTAGTGTATTATTAGACCATAGTGGGTTATGTTTTAGGTCTAATAAATCGATATTGGGTTGTTCCACGTACACTTCCTCCTCGACTACACTATTCAAGAAAGTTGTCTTGACATCCATTTGGTGTATTTTCAATTTCATAACTGCTGCCAAAGCAAGTATGGTCCTAATGGAAGTGTACCTTGCTATAGGTGCAAATGTCTTTTTGTAGTCTATGCCTTCTTTCTCTAAGAAGCCTCGTGCTATGAATATCGCCTTATATTTCTCGATGCTTCCATCTGTAGCATGCTTAATCTTGTAGATCCATTTTGAAGTCACGACAGACTTCTTCTCTGGTCTCGAAACTATCTCCAGACATCATTCTTCATGATCGACTGATATTCCTTGATCATCACATCTTTCCATTCTTTCTTTTATGTAGCCTCTTCATAGGTGGAATATTTTATGTCAATGATGTCACATAGCAGGGCCACATAGCTATCGTAGGGATTTTCCCTTTTTCCCTCTCTATGTATTCCTTTTGGAGTGCCATACCTTTCAGCTTCTTGTATGAGCTCCCGTGCCCAAGTAGGTTTCCTCTTGTAGGAGTCCTTCTCAAGGAATGTCTCTACCGACTCTTATGGTTCTATCATGTCATGATCTTCATGGTCCTCTAGAATTGATTCTTCAATTTCCATATCTCAGACTCTTGTCTCTTGTAATGTCCTCATATAATTATGCATTGAGGACCAAAACCGCTAACCTATGTGATTCTTGTGGGTTCGAGTGGTTACTGATAGTTAGGGAATCAACTGAAGACTGATGCCATCTACAGAAAATCTAGGGCATCAATATGATATCACCATTAGGTCAAAGAGGGCCACTGGATCCAAAGGCCACTGACATGCATGACATCTAAGCATTATTTAATGATGCATGCACCCATTTAAGTCTCCATGCACATGCATGCAAGTCAACTAAAAATTAGAAGTTAAAGTGACCTTAATTAGGTCAAAGTTAGGGTTTTCGCAGTTGAAAGTTATAAAAGAAAGATAAAGTGAATGGAGACTTCACTTTTGGATTATTATTATTTTAGAGCTCTTGAGAAGCAGCACAACGTGCGACCACAGCAGTTGGGGTTGGAGATGGCGTCTTCAGCTAACGAGATTTTGGCAGTGAGACATATGCCCTAGTATCCTTCAGGATAAACCATCCAAGTTTGTCACTGTATTTATTGCTTGCATTATCTAGTATTCCAGAATAAGTCCGAAGGTTATTGCAGATTCATCCGTACAGCTGGGGGCATTTAGCTAGGAAAACCCTTGTCATTCATCAAGACTCTGGATCACTATATTTATTCTACATGCGGCCTACATCCTCACTTATAGGATCACTCTACTGCATTGGGTGATTATCATCTATCATTTTGTCCATTCGAGGCAACTAGCAACAGTTTATAGGGTTGTAGGGGCGTGAGCAGCAGACTGGGACATCAATTCACTAGGGCAACTAGGAGGCCAAAACCCTTGCATGCTTTTGCCATCCTCTCCGGCACTAGCATACCTTCCTTCTGACATACTTCCATCCGAAACCGACCATCCCTTCAGCAAAAACATCACACTTGTTTGATTCACCCATCGAGAGATACAAGCAGCAGAAACAAGATTATTTTTTCACCAGAGCAGCTCATCTTGTATGTTATTCTCTTTGGAGCACATTTAGCCGGCTTATTAGTAGTAAGTGTTCATTCTATCCTGCAAACCCTAACCCTAATTTCAGCTATAAAATAGGGAAATTTTGCATGGTAGTTTGCATGCCCGGCTATTTCAAAAAAATTGCATAGAAATAGAAAATATCAAGATTTGGGATATTACATCTCTTCAGGTTCCTCGACCTCTTAAATAGGTATCCTCCTAGATCTAAAGTATGTCGAGTCTTCATCAAAGGTTACATCTCTAGTGATTTTCATCTTCTTGAATCCTGGGAAGTATATTTGATAGGCCTTTGATGTATCACCATATCCTACAAATATACCCTTCTTCCCAAAAGGATCGAGCTTTGTTCCTTTCTCCTTTGGGATATGTATGTACACCTGGAATCCAACTATTCTCAAGTGGTTGAATTGTGGTTTTTCACCTGAGAAAGCCTCTTCAAGAGTCTTGTTGTCAAGTACCCGATGAGGAGTACAGTTTTGTACATACACAGTTGTTCTAGCTGCCTCTACCCAAAGGTGCATAGGAAGATCATGGTCATGCAACATAGCTTTTGTTACCTCCATGATGGTATGGTTCTTTCATTCTACAACCGAATTCTGCTGAGGATTGTATGGAGTTCTCAAATCCCTCTTAATCCCAGACTCTCTGAAGAGTTCCTTGAATTCTTCTGAAGTGAACTCTCTGCCATTATTTGATGGTAGAGACTTGATCTTCCTATCAGTATGGGTATTGACCAAGGCTTTATATTCCTTGAACTTACTGAAAACTTCACTTTTCCCTTTCAAGAAATATTTCCAAGTCTCATGTGAGAAATCATATATAAAGGAAACATAGTACACATACCCTCTTGATGAGCTAGAAGACATGGGACCACACACATCTGAGTGTATTATCTACAGTATTCCTTTAGCCTTGCTCTCACTACTGGGAAATGTCTTCTTTGCATTCTTTCCTTGTGAACATCCTTTGCAAATGATTTAATGCTTTTCCTAGATCTCTGGTAGTCCTGAGACTGCTTTGCTTGCCATTGATATTGCTCTGTAGTACACATGTGCAAGCCTTATATTCCATAGTTCACTTGGTTCAATCAACTCATGGATCAGTTCTTGTTTAGGTTGTCCCTTCAGCTTGTAAAAGCCTTTGTATTCTTCTCCAATCACTGTTTCATCTTCTATTGTATTTTCTCATGGGTCACAACAGAAATTGGCCATCGACTAAAGCAACCCTAATCCCTTTTGTATCTAGTACAGAAATGGAGAGAAGATTCTTCTTCAATCCTAGAACATATAGCACATCCTTCAATCCCTTTTGTATCTTGTCCTTCTTCTTGTTGTGATGAAAGTTCTCCTTCTTCTCCTTCTTCTTGAAGTTCTTCCTGGTGTGAAATGTGAGAGCTTGATCGTCAGTTGCTCCCATCTTCTCTTCACTTGTCATGAGTCTATCTTCTTCTTCTGCACATTCTTTGGGAAGTCTGCTAAAAGAGCTCAACTTCCTTCTTGCACAAATTCCTTGAATGAATGAGTCCCATGATCTAGGGAGACCATTCAAGGTAGTCATTACAATTTCTCCTTCTTCGACATTCTCTTCAACCGCTTCAAGTTGTTCTTTGATTTGAGCAACCCTTGTGAAGTAAAACTGTATAGTCTCGGAGTTTTGTATCTTCACATTCTTCAATTGGTTCCTCAAAGTCATCTTTCGGTTGATGTTCTTTCCTTCGAACATCTTTGTGAAAGCATCATACACTTCCTTCGATGTCTTGAATGAAGACACATGGGGGATGAGGTGATTCTTAATAGAATCTACAATGATTCTCTTAGCCTTATCCATTCTTCTCTTATGATCATCCTTAGCCTCATCTCTCTCTGGCTTTGGAACTTCTCCAGTGATAAACTAATCCAAGTCATTCTCTTCAAGAATCAGAGATATTATGTTCTTCCATGATCAAAAGTTATCAGCCCCTCCAAGCTTGTCCTCAAGCTAAGTATGATGAGTCATCTTTTCAAATGAGAACCTCAAATGGAAATAGCAAAGATTTAGATCTTACCGATTTGAGGTGTCTAACCTGGTTCTAAAGCTGGCTGACCTAGGGTTTGTCAAAGAAACCCTAATTTTTGAAACTTGGAGTTTGGGAATTCTGTTTGGATAGAAAGATGTGCCTTCTTGAGGCAAGTTGCTCAGCAGGGTCACTTTCTGAAGACTAAGGTGGGAATCCTCCAAAACTTGATGCCCTAGTTCCTCCCGGCACCAGTGACAGGGTCAAAAATGAAACTTCTCCAATTCTAAAAATGCTTCCACTAAAAGATGCGCCCTACTGAGAAGAGTTATCCTAGCCCTCTTTTCTTGATGATCTATGGAGAGAACACCTTGAACTAGGAAGCCCTAGCTTCTGTAGCTGCACAGTGCCTTCTTTCAAAGAGGCTCTGATACCATGTTAGTTTTTCTAGATCTTATTATAGCTTGATTAGGATCTTTGTCTGAAAGAATAACAGGTACAGCTAGATGCATAAGATATGAGAGATACACAATACACAAAGATTTTCACTGAGGAAACCATAAAGGAGAAAACCCCACAAACTTGCTCATAATAGTAAGATGATCAAAAGCAGTAATAAGAAGTATTCTGCAGCTATCTATCTCTCCTCCCTTCTCTCTCTCTCTCTCTCTCTCTCTCTCTCTCATACGAACTTGAGAGTGTGAGGTGTGTATAAATGAGGGAGAGAACCTCCCTATTTATACCTTTTAAGTCACTAACCAAACATAAGAATGGGGCCCACTTGTCTTCCCTAACAGGGCTGACTTCTCCCAGAGAGACTCCAAATACACATTACATGATGTTACATTGGGGACTATTTCCCTAACTTACAACAAAGGTTGTACCTCAAGGTCTAGACACAATTAAGACATCCCGCAAGGGGGTAAACACATCCCCAATGGGGGCACAACATCATACAATGATTTTATACATCAAAATATCTTCCAAAGTTACAAATACATCAACAAGACTACGGAGTCAACCTTTTAGCAAGGGAAGGACTTGAGTAAAATCAAGTATTTCATATGTCATAAGCACAGCCATTATGCATCATAGTGTCCAAACTCTAGAGAAGAAGAAGGGTAAAGTGAAGCAACAATAGCAATAGGTAGTAGACTCAACTAAAGCTCAAATGAACGAGTTTGCTTCTAGGTTCAAGAATTATTTCTTGTAGCATGGTTCTGAAGAATGCTTGGTATGTGGACAATGGAGAATTTAGGCATATGACATCATCCTGGAAGTTATTTTCAAGTCTTAAAGAGCATGTCTCAAGAGTTTAATTTGATATTGGTGATGATGCCAAGTATCAAGTAGCAAGAGTTGGTATGACTCCTTTCCAATTTCAGTCGAATAACTCTTTATACTTTGACGATGTGTAGTTTATTTCAAGTCTCCAGAAGAATTTTTTTTCAGTGCTAACCATGGAAGATAAGGGATTTATGATAGACTTCAAGAACTAACAAGTCCTTATAATATCGAAGGAGTCTATCCCAAGACCAACTCAAGTGATCGGGGTTAGGGAAGGAAATTTATATGGGTTACAAGGTGATATTGTTTGAGCCGTAGTGCATAACACAAATAGCTTGTGTGAGCTATGGCACAAGAGGATGGGTAACTTGTATCACAGTGCTCAACATATTTTGAGAAAGATTGTCATATGTCTTCTATAGTTCAACATTGAGAAATAAGTTGTATGCAAAGGATGCTTGTTTGGCAAGCTTGCCTTCCCAAGCAGCAAGCACAAGTCTAAAGGGATTCTATACCTAGTGCATTCAAATGTGTGTAGATCAATGTCGATAGAATCAATCATAGGAAGCATGTACTATGTTTCCTTCATTTATGATCTCTCGCAAAACCTGGATCAACTTTATAAGGACCAAGGATGGAGTTTTAGAAAGCTTCAAAAGTTCAACTCTAGTGGAGAAATAAACAATGAAGAAGATCAAATTTTTGAGATCAAACAATGGGTGTGAGTATACCTCAAAGGATTTCAAGGATTTTTGCAAGCATGCAGGAATCAATAGGGAGTTCAATGCTCTACACAACCCATAGCAGAATGGGGTTGCAGAGTGGAAGAATCAATCAATTATGGCGGTTGCTATGGCCATGATACATGACCAGGGTTTGCCAATGTTTCTCTGGGCATTAACATGCAACACAATAGTCTACATTCAAAAAAAGTGTCCTCACAAGATTTTTGAGGAAAAGACACCAAAGGAAGCATTAATTGGTGTGAAGGAAGAGGTGATCCATTGCTGCATCTTTGGTTTTCCAGTTTATATCTATATACAAGTTGAGAAGAGGACCAAGTTGGATCCCTCCAACAAGAAGTGTTTGCTTGTTGGTTACAATGAGTGTTTAAAGGCCTACAAGATCTATATTTCAAGGGAGAGAAATACAACTGTAGGAGAGGATGTAAAGTCATAGAAAAAATTTGCATCCATAAAGTCTCGTGACTCTATTCCAGTGACAAAGGATGAGGAGCAATGAACTCCGAAGGTTGATCCAGTGCCACCAACGACTTCAAGTTCAGGGTATAACAATGTTGAAGCATAGAGGAGCAACCACCTCTTACCAATTCTATCAAGAGATCTATATGATTCACTCAAACATTGAGGGATGCTCGAGAGCATGTTGAGATTCCTAGTAGCACACTCAAGGGGAGAAAACCTATAAAGAAGTTCCAAACTACATGGCATCGATTAGCAACATCATAGATTCTAAGCCTTCCAATTTTCAAGAACTAGACGACCAAGAAATTTGGACGAATGCCTTGGTTGAGGAGTACACCTCCATCATGAAGAATGATGTATGGAACATTGTGCCTAGACTGGAGGGGAAATCAGTAGTTACTTCCATGTGGATCTACAAGATCAAGCATGTGGTAGATGGAAGCATAGAGAAGTGCAAAGCAGGGTTTATGACAAAGTGGACTACGAGGAGACCAATGTTTTAAAACTAAAAGTTGAACTTCGAATAAATCAAGGGGCAGCAAATCAACATGATCAATCATCAAACTTATCACCACTATTGGAAATGTGATCCTTGGCATGACCCACAAGACCATCCTCTAGCATGTCTATTTATAGCAAGTCTATATTTTGTAGGTGGCATTTAGCCAAAGAAGAGTAGGATGACTTTTGGTGTCTTTTGATGGTTTAGTGGACTTGTGTTCAATTCAATGCAGATTGGTTAACCGAAATTCTAAAAACTACTAACTCTATTGAATTTTGGATGGGATGTGAAATTCTATTTTCATCATAAGAGGTCCAATGAGGTTGGAATCCATCTCAAACATATTGAAACAATTAGTGATAATATGAAAATTTTAATTAAAATGGGTATAAAGAAAAAATTAAGAAAATGAAAACTTTTAATTTAAGAAATTTATATTATCATACCAAGTAAGCTTCTTTCATTGTAGAACAAGTTGTTTTCAACCCCAAATAGTGTTGTAAAAATCTTACAAAGCAAGTTCACTCGATAATGAAGCAAGTTTAGATCAATTTTAGATGAAGCAAGTGGTCTTAGTGTTTGGGTTTTTAGGTCAAATTTTACAAAAACAAATGAATTCAAGTGTCACATGTGCACACTGTCCAATCCTTGATCTATTAGGAGTCCTATAGAATAGTACAAAAGGGTGCTATTTGTTATGGAATTGTCCTCTATAACCTGCCACGAGTTGGTCTACTTTCCCTTTCTCTATCCACAACAAAAAGTGATGATATTCTTCTCAAACTAGCATGAAATCTATATTAACAATAATCGATAAGGAATATGATTCACCCAGCTATGAAATAAATTGATTCATTGCCCTAACCCTCCACAAACTTCTTCTTGTTGAAGCATAAATAATAGATTCAGGTAATCTATCCTTGAACTTAGCTAGGATGGATATATTTCACCATCGAAACCAAGATTTGTCAAGGGTTTCCATCCTCAACACCAATAAGCTCACCAAGCTCTCAACACCAATAAGCTCACCGAGCTCTCAAATTCCAATATCAATAATGAATAATTAAAATGATCCCCAGTGAATTGATTTTTCCTTCTTTTATAACTCTTTTGACCTTTGCATACCACATGCAACTAAACTCACACATGCAAGCAACATTAATTATGCATGTCGCATGGATTTTGAATTAGACCTCGCATGTCATGCATGTCGTCGGATACTACTTAAGTGGTCATTTTTCCCACTAATGACTGCATATCCCTACTAATAATGTACTTTCATCCCTATGTGGCATCAGTTATCAATTGATTCCCTAGCTTGCCAAAAACAGGACATTGCAAATTACAGTCCTCCCTCGCCAAAGGTTGATTGTCCTCAAGCAATGCCAACACAACCCCATAATCACTCCGACTGAACCAACTGAACTTATGGATGATCCTAGGGTCCCAAATCATCCTACAATATCTATAGCACCCATTGCTCAAAGTATTTCCCTGGGAGGTACCATCACAAGATATCCCATGGAAGATTCCTCTATCAACCATCGGCACCATTGTACTGCTAATAACTGTAATTCCGGGATCCCAATCAATCTCATAATTATGGATTACCTACAGCATCCATTGCTATTCTGTGTAGTATTCATACCAGCAACATCCTAAAGAATCCCAAGAAAACAAGCCAGTAAACACTGTATCCATCCCTCATAAAGTCTCCCACTTAGAAAACTAATCCATTGCTCCATAGGGATAGACTCTTAAAAGTGATAGCTAACTCCCACCTCCCTGTCAGCTGGTGTACTGTCTACTATCACTATCCCATGATCCTGGGCTACCCTCAAAAGGAGACAATCATGTGACTCTTGCGCCACTTTGATCATAACCAACTACTTGTCAATCCCTATCAACATACACCTCTCTTGGAAGTCCAAACGAATATACTTGTAAGAGCTTACCCCATCACTAAGAATATTGTAGTGCATAGGAAACCAAGTGAAGTCTACAACTCCATTGTCATACTCGATCTCAAATACTAGCAAAGGAAATTTTTTTTGATCACTTGTAACAACTCTGGGCTACTCATGAACTCTAATCATCTCCTCAAGAGATAGATTCATCTCCCATGTTGCCCTATACACCAAGGAAATCACTGAAACGTGCATGAACTTTGATAACCAGTGAATCTTTGCACGTATATACTATGTGCTTTGCATCCTCAGTAATCATGTGATGCAATCTAACAATATGCTCCCCCATGCCTACCCATAAATGGTCGAAGGTTGCATCAATGTTGTTGAATGAGTGGGTCTCGACTTGCCTTGCTGACCAAATGTAATATCCACCAAGTATCTCCATGCGAACCTACCTTGAAACTACATGTAAAAGGTAAAGTCCCTCCCTCGTCTGTGTGATGTGAAGCACCCTTTACCCAAAGCGTTGGTCTGCCTGGTGCTAACTCAAAAATCCATCTAAATGCCCCTAATGAGCCAAGCAATCATAAACCACATAAACTCCTCAAGAGACTACTCTGTCATTCCTCCAAACCTAAGCATCCCTCGAATAAAATCCTAAAAGAGGAGACTAGCCCTCTCCTCTGTAGCAACTCCACTATCAGTCTCAATCCTGCGTACCAAGGAATAAATCATGTACTACCATAAAGAAGTATGAACCTCTCCTCCACAGTCATCATTACAGTTTCAGCCGCCCATCACCAAAGCCCTGTCGATCATAGCTAGAATATGAAGCAATCCATCAATCGAATGAATACTCGAATCCAACCACCAAATGGGGAGTCCACCAAACCCAACTCCTATGGGTTGTTGTCATGCCATGTTACTAATCATCAAAGTCTCAATAAAACAATCACTAGAGATGCAATCCTCTGGCGGAAACCAAGTACCCAAAGTCATCTCAGAGTCTTCCAATCTATTCGGCTCCTGCCAAACTGCCTTGTGAGGTTTGCTATCCCACTCACTATCTATGTGCTTTTGAAGGCAACTGCTCAAAAATGCATGGGTATGCTCATGAACTCTGTCAGGTGGTCTTCCACGAGAAAACACTCCAAAAATCCACGGGACCTCTTTATGTGGAACTGTGTACCACGACGTACTTTCGCATACTCTTGTATCCTCTTGTGCCATCGGGTGCCCTGTATGTACTACTATCCCCAATACTCTATTGATGTCAGTTGAGCTTGTAACCTAGTGTGTCTCTATATATGTCGCATATTTGTTCACCCAATCTCTGTATGCATATACTTCATTGTTGGTTGGTCCACAACGAACGTGCTCAACTACCTTCTCCATGGCTAGAACTCTCTCCAACAAGGAGGCTCATGATCCCATGCCTGATCCAAACCCTCTGTGTCAGAAGGTGGGAAGAAATACCAATTCAACCTTTCTCGCTCTTATACGTAGAGAAGCAAACCCCACCTCCTTAAGGTTTTGCCCTGTTTCAGTTTACAACACCTCCTATAATAAGATACTCATAAAGATAGTGGAAAATAGACTTAAGAAGATTCTACCCAATATAATCTCTAACAACCAAGGTGGATTTATCCACAATCATTAAATTATAAGCAACATAATAATGGTGCAAGAAGAAATCCACATAAGTACAAAAGACATGGAGAAAGGCATGATTATAAAAGTAGAGATGACAAACACCTTCAACCAAGTAAGACTCTCCTTTTTATTTGACGTGATGACTTAATTCGCTTTTGATTATTGTTTTAGTTCTTAGGTGAAATCATGTACCACTAGGGGTTGGATTTCCCCATTAATAAATGAGGATCCCACCAGTTTTTGCAAAAGCAGTCGAGGCAGCCTCAAGGATATCCCCTCTCCCCATCATTGTTGATCATTGCAGCTAAAGCTTTGAGCAAAAATTTAGAGGTTGAGTAAGAACTAGGAATCTCTACGGCATCACAATCACAAGGAATGTGAAAGCTTTGAATTACTAGAAGGTGCACCCACAACCATTGCAAAATATTTAAAAACGTCCTACATATTTTCCTTGAAGCATAAAGAGGAGAAATAAATCAAGGCAAAAGTATGATTTATGGATAAAATACACAATTTACATCTCTTGATTAGATAGCAATGTAATATCCCCATTTTGGTAGCAGTCTAACAACCCATTCAGTTTCCATTGGCAAGAGGAAATTAAATAAATTAGTTAGGAAAAATAAAACTGTCTATGGTAAATTTAATTTAATTAAATCTTTGAGAAGGGATGTAGTCCATGTTGTCCCCTAATTTTTCACTTAATGGATTTCCGCTGTCCAGTGAGCCGTTGAAGTTGTGAACAATCCAGTTGTTTATTGTCAGTTCTCAAAAAGTTTCATTGTTCATCGAGGCCATTTTCTGGCCTCTTTTTTTAATAAATGGATGTTCATACCTTGCGGGGATTTTTGTAATAAATGTGCTAGCATGGAAAATGTTTTGTAAAGGACTTGGCTTCCTAGGACTTATACGTCAATCCGATCATTCCAAGGTGTTTTTTTCCTTGTCAATTATGCAATGTTGAATAAGCGATGTATAATTATCGCGTTTTTCACCGCTCCTCCATAGCTAAAGCTGGAATTTTCGTCTTGGTGGTTAAACCCTAGGAGGCTATTAAAGTTCACTTGTCGATGTATATAAGCATGCTACTCATCGTTTTGAGTCATTATGAATGTGCACTAGGTCCCCATAGAGTTTTTTTTAATTCCGAAAGATTAAAAAAAAAAATCCTACAAAATCATGCCATTTTTTAATGGTTTAAGTGGAAAATTTTAAAAATTAATAAAGTTGTGATCCGAAGTCCCATTTTGTTGCGGGGATGCTTGTTTTCACACTCAAAGAATCCTATTTACCCTAGGACCCAATTTTCCCATGCTTTGGGTGACTAAATTATCTTGTATGGCATTATTTCTTTAATGATGCAACAAAATGCCGAAAAATGCTAAAAAGCAACAAAATGACACTAAAAAATCAAAAGTAAAAATGATGACTTGGAAAGGGTGGCAAATTGTTTTATGTGGTAGGCGATTCACACTTAGGATAAAAGCATCACTTTGGAGTATGATTCACACTTAGTATGTTGAAGTAAATCTTGTAAATACTGCAATATCTTGTTCGATGTAATATCGTCTTCTTAAAAAAAACTCCTAAAAGCATCACACCTATCATTAATACTTAATAAAAACTTAAGAGCCTTAGTAACTCTTTGTAGGGACCACCCCCCTTGGCTTCGTTGGGAGTTTGACTAAACGATGGAGTCAGGATCAAGTGATATCACCTAACTCAAGACTTTCCCCTAAGGACACACCTAGCAACTTGAAGATTTCTCTTGCGCTAACCCCCCCAGTGCGTGTAAGGTGGCAACATCTTTTGGCGTTGTTGCTGGGGATAACTATTTTTATTCCCATGTTAATACTTTTTTGTTTCTTTTTTTTTATGCTTTGTTTGATGAATGATTAGAGTAGATCTTTGATTCTTTGTCTCGCGACTCCACTAACCTTTTTTCTGTTTGACAAAGAAAGCAAAAAAAAAATAGAAGTTTTTTGTGAAAAAATTTATGATGCATATTCTTCTTTTCACATGGCGACTCCACCGTAGGAATAAAACCCTTGTTTCTCATATAAATTGTTGAGATTGATTCTGTGCAGATGAGCCTATCCAACATAGCAAAATATTCAAAGCTCATTATTTTGATAACTTCATGGTTATATCAAATGCTTTCTATTCAGTAAACAATATGGATGAGGAAAGAGCTCGGATTTCCAATCCTTCCATCAACTTCTCAAACATCCCAAGCTTTCCTAATTATCATAATGGTGAAGAAATATCTGATCATCTACTTATCTTTTTGGGAAATAAGCATGTAGAGGTCCGACATGTCATATCTTCCCTTAAAATTCCGATTGACTTCAATGTTTTGTATGAAGATAATATGATGGAGATGTTTGTTAGTACTCTACGAGGAAATGCTTGTGAATGGTATATCAATGGTATTCCAAATAAAGGTATTACTTCCCTTTCAAGATTCCTAGAATATTCTTGAGGTAGTGGCATACAGGAGAGACTGACATGGAAGATTTAGACAAGTTCTTGGAAAGGTTCTTTTCTACTTCCTTTCCCTGGATAGAGTATCATGAGGAATATCCTAAATTACCTCATCTCATCGGGATAGGAAATGATAGGTATTGGATGCTACCTCCAGGCGATCACAATGAAGAAGAAATCCATGATGATCCCATTGAGTTTGTGCATGAAGAGCCATTAATTGAAAATATTGTTGAAGACCCTCATGTCACATCAATGGAGAATATTGAAGATTGGGGACCCTCCTATGATTACTTGAGTGATGAGGATCACATTTGTACTCTAGATCAATCTCAAGATGAAACAATTACAAAAGCTTTATGAAACTTAAGATTAAATCTGTAATGAGCATAATGATAATAGTTTATGAGGTTTATTACCTTGTGCCTTTTTTTTCTAAAGAAGATGATTATGATCCAAAGGAGGACAAGTACAGTCAAAAAGCACGATACAAGTGATGAAGAGTGCCTTATATTTGACATGGATGATGATTATGAGACTTTATTTGAAAATACAATATTCAAAGTTTTGTGTGATGACAATCCTCCATGCTCTCCACCTGATGATGAATTTTTGGAAAGTTGGGTACCTTGTGATATCTTTGAAACCCATCTTTTTGGAGAGGATTGTTATGATCATGAGGAGGATGGAGATAGCCAAGGACTTGGTACCAGTGATGAAAACTCTTTCATATCTGACATAAATGGGGATGATGACTATTGGACTTTTATTGAAAATCCAACCTATGATACTCTTGAAAATCTTTTTGAGAATTCCATGTATGATATGTCTAGCAAGGGGAGTGTTTATTCTAAGACTTATGAAAGTTGTAAGGAAGAATAGTCCAAGCATCCGTGTGATCTGTCAGAGTTGTATTTGAGTATCTGTAATGAGGACTTGGAGAAGCAGTGCAGTAAAGAATCAGGTTGGGTGCAACTAGTTGAAGATTTTTCTCAGCCATCATCTTTGCATACAAAGGTTCCTTATGATTTGGATTAGTTTGGGGCTTACACACAAAGTTATCAGAGGATAAGCTCTTTCTATGAGTATGATATGCCTCATCATGTGAATTTGTACATTAGTCTTATCCAATCTTGGATAGAAGAAACCTGCAAGAGGATTTTCTAGTTGTGGAAGTAGTTCAGTGGGGTTTTCCACACCTGTGATTTCCCATCTAGCCCTCCCATCTTGAATATTCACGCAGGTTTGCATGTTTTGAAAAATGTGTCCTTGCTTTGGCTGGTAACCAAACACAGGGAAAAAAAATTTTATATTTATAAAATGCTTAAGTGGCTACATTGGATTTTCAATTACACCTAACTTTTTATGTTATGCTTAGAGTAGGAAATAAGCTCCTTAAAGTGAGCATTTAATTTTCGCATTTTCATTTTGTACTTGGGAATAATAAATTTTTAGTTAAGTTCTATCATTCTGTTGAATAAAGCAACTTGTGGTTCATTTGGTTTTATATAAAACTTGTGCTACTAAAGGTTTCTTTTGTCAAGTTGAGATTTTTTTACATGTTATAGAAACTGGAGATTCAGGTGTTCTTGTATGCTCTCCTTGCTTAAGAGAATAGATCAAACACATGTCCCACAATTAGAGTCAGATGTTATCAACTAATTTTGCACTTTTTGGATTTCTAGTGAGCCACTGAAGTCATTAACAAGCCAGTTGTCCATTGTTAGTGCTCAAAAGTTTCACGATTCAACAGGGCCATTTTTGGGCCTCTTTTTTTTAATAAATGCATGTTCATACCTTGCAGGGATTTTTGTAATAAATGTGTTAGCATGGCATACTTTTTCTAAAGGAATTGGCTTCCTAGGATTTAGACGTCAATCCGATCATTCCAAGGTGTTTTTTCCCTTGTCAATTATGCAATGTTGAATAAGAGATGTATAATTTTTGAGTTTTTCATTGCTCCTCCAAAGCTGGAATTTTCGTCTTGGTGGTTAAACCCTGGGAGGCTATTAAAGTTCACGTGTCGATGTATATAAGCATGATAGACATGGTTTTGACTCTTGAGCCATTATGAACATGTACTAGGTCCCACTAGGTTTTTTTTAATTCCATAACAATTGAATAAAATAAAATAAAATAAAAATTCCCACAAAATCAAGCCATTTTTAACGGTTTAAATGGAAATTTTCATAATGTAATAAAAGTGTGATCTAGAGTCTGATTTTTGTGTCAGGATGCTCATTTTCACACTCCTAGCATCCTCTTTACCCCGTGGCCCACTTTTCCCATGCTTCGAGTGACTAAATTATCCTGTATGGCATTATTTCTCTAACGATGCGACAAAATGCCCAAAAATGCTAAGAAGTAACAAAATGGCACTAAAAAATCAAAAGTAAACAATAAAAAATGATGGCTTGGAAAGGGTGGAAAACTATTTTATGTGGTAGGAAATTTAAACTTAAGATAAAAGAGTCACTTTCGAGTATTATTTTCGTGGTAATAAATCACGCTAAAGAAGAATGGTGTTACCCTTCATGACCCGCGACTTGGTTGAGTTGGTATTTAAAGGAGTGGTTGGAGTGTGATAGGTGGTGCATCCCATTGGATGCACATCCAATCAAATATTTTCATGCCAATCAAATCAAAGCTCATCCCAATCAGATCAATGAGCTAAGCAATTAAGGTTGCGCCTCCCTCATGGTGATCATGAACTTGGCATGGTGGCGTCTTATGAATGGATGGTCGACGATCCAAAGAGGGTGCATATCTCTAATGACAGATGGCTCATCCGCCTTCAACTACATGTCATCTAATCCCTTCAATCTCTCACCCAAATGTGAGATCTTCTGGCAGTGTTGATTGCCCCCCTTGGGAGTAGGTTTATCTATTTGAGCAAGGCTTTCTTCCTCATTCTGGACAGATAGAAGGAACCTCTACTCCTTTTATGTACTAATGTTATTTTATTGAATAAAAGTGAGGCTTTGGAAGTCCAAACTGTACAAGAAATTTTCGTGGATGTGATTGTTGTGCATGTAAATCAAGGTGATATTTAGCTAGTCGCAATTTTCTTTTCTTCAAAGTTGTAGATCTATCTTGCATAAGAAGGTTATTTCTAATCCATTGGGGAATCATTTGAAGATCCAAGTTGCTTTTTTATGTTTTATTATTTGAGAATAGGAGTTGTAGACTGTATTCGACAATACTTATACTCTCCTTATTTCGTTTAATGAAATGTACTAGACTAATATCCCTTGTTGAAAGTTGTTGTAGCTTTGTAGTCCATTGAGTTTGAAGGGGATCCTAAGCTCAATTGCATCTTGTTCTCCTTCAAAACAATTATTTGGATCTAACTTTTCTTGTATTTCAGGCACTTCCATTTCTCACAAAGATTCAAGCTGGGGCCTGAGAACTTGTCTTTGCACCTTAAATCTAAACTTTTTCTCTAGTTACCTGCAAGATTAGATTTATTTTAAAATTTTATTATACATGTTTAAGCTTCTTTATTACTAGATCTAAAAAGGAGCTTTTGTTTCATATTTATAAGCTTAAATCTAGTTCTTGTTGTAGTATTTGAAATGGCATAAAAGTTCTATTTTTTTGAGCAAGTGCTAAGTTCTTTTTTTTTTAAAGCATTAATCCACTAACTTTACCTCATTAGCTTGTTGGTTTTTAGCAGGTCGGAGAAAAAAGAGAGGGAGGTGCTGCCGAAAACTCAATCTTTTGGTCATCTAAAGCACCCATGATCCTTCTACAATCCCCCTCCTTCATTCATTTTCTTCCCTAAGCAAGTTTGTAAGTCTTTTTTGACCCATTTTTTAGGGTTAAAAGGAATTTCTTTTTATTTTAAGCATTATAGATAATAATAAATAAAAAGCAAGTGGGATTACGGCTCCCACAGCCCCTTCACCCCATTTGGGGGAAGCCTGTATCTGCCCTTGTTTGGTTTGTACATTTTTTTTATTTGAAAGTTTAGAATAGTTTCTTTTTTTTGTTGAATAAAGATAGATCAGTCAGATTAGTTTGCTTTAAGTTTTTTTTTTTTTGCTTTAAGTCTTTTTTTTTGCAAAAAACAGAATATTAACCCAAACTCACTTTCCTGAGTACAGCCTTCAGTCCTAAAAGAGATTCTTGGTTGTAGTAATTAGATAACTCATCTTTGTTTTGCTTACTTTATGTTTGGAATTTCATTCCTTTGACTATCTTGCAACACAAGCACACAATCAATCCTTGAAGGGTTGTACCTTTTTATTTGCTTTCATTAATTGGAACAAATGGTTGCCTCTACCATGTATGCTCTACCCCTAGAAACTTAGTCTAAGACTTGGGTATATAAAAAGTGGTAGTGTGCGTTCATCAATCCCTCACACCTAATTAATCAAACTCATCTTAATAAAAGTAACTTCCATAAAACATTACAGAAATCCAGTGTAACGATCCTAAGAAATAGTGGGAAAATTATTCAGGGAATGTGGGAAAAACTAGAAAGCAATCGTGGGTTCCCGTTAGGCTACATCCTTGTTGGTGTACTGTTGAACACCCCCCCACAACTCCATCTAGCCCACATTTTCCTGTGCAAATCCACTCTTCTCAGAATCCGGAAACACTCCTCGTACCGTGAGGTATATGTAGAGTTCCCTTTCCATTTTAACTTATCTAATTCACCTCTAATTTAAAATGAACCAAGATACACATCAAAACTTCTCCACTCTTTCAGCAGCACTCAATCTTGTGTAACCCCATTGGCACTGGTTATTTTACATCAATATTATATCTTTCAGTATCTTCTGTATTGTGAATGTCATTATTAAATGTTATGTTGTTGAAGTAAATCTTTTAAATGTTGCACTATATTGTTCGGTGCAATTTCTTCTTCTTAAAAAAAAAATCCTAAAAACAATCACATCTATCATTAACACTTAATAAAAACTTAAAATCCTTAGTAACTCTTTCTAGGGACCACCCCCCTTGGCTCTGTTGGGAGTTTTCCTGAACGAAAGAGTCAGGATCAGGTGACAGCACCTGACACTAGACTTGTCCCTAAGGACACACCTAGCAGCTTGAAGATTTTTGTTGCGCTAACCCCCTAGGTGCATGTAAGGCGACGCCAGTCTCTGGTGTAAAAATTTTATTATTAATAATAATTAATTGTCTGGATGAGTTGTAAATTCTTAGGTGGGAGCATAAGAGATAAGGTGGGCATATTGAGTTGCTTTACAAAAAGAAGGAAACTTGAAGAAAGCAACACAAAGCAAGAAAGTTGATGAAAAGTAGGAAACTAGAAGAAAGGCAAGAAAAGCAAAGAAAATCAAGAAAGCAGCATAAATCAAGGAATAGCAAACTAAAATATGAAAAGCAGCATAAAAGCAAAGAGGACAGAAGTTTCCTGATTTTTGAAGATAAGGCTCAAGAAAGATCATTAAAGATGAAGATTTCGAGCCATACGAGGAAGAATAAATCATCTACATAAATGGGGGCTTTCCAAGAGATGAGGATGGTTACTTTAGTGACCAAATGTACAATGAAGACCAGTGAGTCGAACAAACAAAAGCTAGAGCAAAATATAATTTCGCAAGGAGGACAATAGCTATGAAAAGTATGCCTCATCACTATCAAGAGTATCTCTCTTTAAAGGAAAAGATTTGTAAGAAATTATCCTTCAAAGACTACTTTCAATGCGAATATGGATTTTGGCCCCAAGATGTGGATGAGACATCTTTTGAGAACATCAAAGGAGGAATCTTATTGTTCAACTTCATCAAGAAAAAAAGGATCCAAAGGTGAAGGTCAAAGCCATTTGTATATTCAAACATCATGAGGTTATATGGTTTTTCTTCAAGCAGAGTCTCCACAAGTTGTGATCCTAGTACCACTCAAGATGGAGAAGCCTCAAGTTCCTTGGAAGAGGATGGCAACAAAACAGAAGCACCTAGAGATAAAAGTGATGGCATGCGCACATACATTTGCTCCAATCAAATGAAGAAGTGAAGGAGAGTGAATCACAAGTTGCATATGTAAGTTCTATTGTGGACTCTAATGAGGAAGATCATGCTTGCACCAATATACTCCAAGTTGAACATGAAGAGGAACCATGTGCAACTGATGACACAGCATCCCATCATCAGGTTGTTGGAAGTGTGGGAGGTGAATTCACTTCGGGCTTCTTTGTGGGTGATTTCCAGATCACTGCAAAGGAGATCGGTTTTGTTGATGGTGGTGAGACATATTTTGTATTAAATCCAAAACAAGAACATAAATCAAATTTACAGTCACCACCTGAGCTTCATAATGAAGTCGAAGGCAATCCCACAAACAAGAAGGGCAAATCAATCCACTTGCTCCATCAAACAAGAAGGGCGAATCCGCTGCACAGAAAGATGCAAAGAAGGACAATACAACAACTCTGAAGTTTCTCATGGATGGAATTCCTAGATCAGTCAAAGAAGGTATTGGGGAATGCACTTCAACAAAGGATATTCAGTTCAAATTAGAGGATGAATATAAAAAGGAAAGACAAGAGGCAGAAATCAAAACTACTAAGGATGTAAAGCATGAAGAATTGGACTCCAGTAAAGGTATGAATATTTCTGATTGTAGTATGTCTATATTTGATGAGGTTGAAAATGCCATTGCAGAAAATTATAAAGAATTGATGAAGAATTGCTGAAAGAAAAACAAAGAATTATAAACTATGTGTGCAATATAGATCTCAAGGCTGATTGGTTCCAAAACAGAGCTAAACTTAACCAATCTGAGTTCACAAGGTTTAGGAAGACAACCTTTGATTATATGGATAATTTCCAAAAGAAGAACATGGAACTAAAGGAGTTGCTTAAGAAATTTAAGCGTGAAGGAGTGGTGTGGCTAAATCAGCTAAAGGACAAAGAAGAAGAAAAAGGAAAGTTGAAGATTGATTTGATCAATCTAATTCTAGAACAAAAGAAGCATGGTAAAGATTCAAAACAACTTGAAGAAACAAGAGAGGCAAATCATGATCTGAAAACTCGGCTAGAAGAAGCCAAGAGAATAGAAGAAGCATTAAGAAATCAATTGGAAGAAAAATAAGTGACAAATCAAAAGCTTGAGATGGAGGTTGTCAAATCTCAGAAAGAAGATTGAAAAATCAAATGCACATGAGAAGTTTAGAAATAGTTCAGCCATATTGGATGAAATATTAGATTGTCAAAGGTCTTTTTTTGACAAATCTGGCCTTGGGTATAAAAAGGTAGAAGACAATGTAGAAGAAGACAAGTAGTCTCCTAAAATTCGAGAAGTTGGTCCATCAATGACCAAGGATGAATCTGATGTACATGCACATGACAACAAAGATGTTGGTTGTTCAAGAACACATCAAGGAGCTAGGGCCAATCCTCAAAGCAAAGAATCAATTCCAAGATGGAAACAAGGTCCAAGGTATGAATTTAATGGCTATTGTTTTTATTGTTCTAACTTTGGACACAAGGCAATGGATTATGTAGATGGACAAAAAAATATTAGAAGAAAAAGCAACCTAGTTAGATGTTGGACATGCAACCAAGAAGGACATATTGCGGCCACATGTCATACTTTAAGATGTTGCATGTGTAGTGGGTTTGGACACAAAGCCCAAGAATGTGCTAGTCAAAGAAGTCAACCAAGAAGGATTTCTTCATACACTTCAGGAAGAAGAACTAGTGAACCTTAGAAGAAGACAAATTTAGAAAATTTTGAAGATCAAAAGACAAGAACCTACAGTCAAGGACATTCTCAAGGATGGAGAAAAGAAGTTGATCAAATAAGAGATGGAAGTTTCACCAGCTCAGCTAGGTGCTGGTCATGCAACCGATTTGGACACAAAGCTCAAAATTCTTGGAATGCCATGAGAAGACTAACATATAGCTCAGCTAAAAAAACCAACAAGGAAAATGGAGAAAATGATGAAAAGATAGATGCCAAGAAGCAAGTGTGGATGAAGAAAAATAGTGTGCTAAATATGAAAGAAATTAAGGATCAGCACACAAATGAAGATGGATGCCATATGGCAAGCCATTCTTGAAGTCTGTTAATGACTTTAAGAACTCCATGAGTTCATTATTGGAGGATGGACTCAATGAGAAAATGATGGATGCTCCAAAAGAAGTAACAAGTCCTAGGATCATGTTTGTACAAGGAAAACTAATGGAAGGCAGGGATCAAGTTTGGTAAGACAAGTTTAGTGCAATTCGGCATGCTGATAGGGGGAGTATTGTTAGCTAACAACCTGATGATTCTTCAAGAAGTGTTCTTGATGCATGCTTACCTTTTATGAATTTATTAATGCATTCAGATTATGGATATGTTTGGCAAGAAACTTTTGTGATTGTATAAACAAGGAATCATGTGACACAGTAAGACAAGAAGATCCGGAAGTCAAATAGCAGCAGCAGTACAGGATTTTACCATTTCTGGTTATGGCAATTAACATCAGAAGCATCATTCTTCAAGCCTGATCGAAAGCTCAAAAGTAAAATCCACAATGAAGCTTTAAGAATCCGAACTCAGGTAATGTGGCAGTATGTAATTTGGAGGACAAAATTGAAGGACTAAATCATTGGATGATTTAGTAATTAGATAAGAAATGACAGGAGTGTGGACACTATGTGTCAATATCAAGAAAGCCTAGCAGAAGTACATTTTTGAAGAAAATACTATTCAGCCAGATTTAGGCAAGTCTACTTGGCAGGGATAGTCTATGTCAGATTTCTACTTTGAAAGATATTGGTTGATAGCTGATTGATAGGGGGAGCAACATGCTCAACAAAAGGTCAAAGGTTTGACTACAATAATGGAAATATTTTTAATAATTGAATATGGAAAGGATGATCTCAAAGGATCACACCCAACACAGTGAAAGGGGGATTGTCTATAAAATATGAAGATGGCAAGTGATGAAAGACTCGGCATATAATTTCAAGGATATATTTTTTTTTTGGCATTGTGAAGCCTTTAATGGCTGATTGCTCCTTTGTCGTTAATGTCAAAGGGGGAGAGAAAAATTGGTTGCCATCAATGAAAAAGGGGCAGATTGATGAATATGGTTGTCATTGATGACAATATTAATGACAAAGGACAAACGACAAGTGGCAAGATTGATGGCATGGGCAAGATAGATCACATGGTTTGAGGATAAGGTACAAGCATGAAGTTTGAGGATAAGGTACAAGCATGGTTTGTGGGCATCTTTATAGGCTACCTACAGGCATTTAAAGACCCTTGTGTGGGCATTTCAATGTGGCTCCCGCTAGAATTCTAAAAGCCCATGTGGGCATCCTAAAAGACCTCCGTGGGCATAGTTAAGGAGAGTGCGAGTATCCTGAAGATAGCCCATGCGGGCATTCCATGAAGACTACTAAAAGAGTATTGCGGGCATTATGGAAGGATGACACAAGTTGATTATATGGCAACAAAAATCAAAGATATATATATATATATATAATTTGTTAAGGATAACATGGAAATAAAAGTATCATTTGATTTATTGAAGACAAGTCAATTTGGAAGGGCAGTAAATGATGTGCCAAGTGGTATTCTTGAAGTGCTAAACCCACCTTCCTTGCAGCTTGTTGATACTTTCCTTCTAAGTC
>LPNX010488586.1:0-12475 GCA_001517045.1 Pseudotsuga menziesii | reverse complement strand
ATATATATTAACTGAAATATAGTACAAACTAATAAAAAATTACATCAACAATTTATTCGTGGAACTGAAAATGCACAAGTCAGGTTTTGTTTAAACTTTTAGCTAAATTGATTAGATAAATTTAATCTCAATTGAGATTAACTTCACTCTTCAGTGGTGGCATAGTAGAATCATGGGTTTGTGGCTGCAATTGCACTTGTAGATTATAGTTTGTAACTCAAACAATGAGCTGGTGATTGAGCAGTAGAAGTGATTCGTGAACATTAAGATGGAAACTCATGGAGTTGTGAGCTATAATCACTAACATGAGGGTTTCTTTGCTAAGCAATGACAAGCAGAGAGGAAAAAATTTGCACACAGGTTGGGAGTCGAGACTAGGGTAAGTAAACCGTAGCATGTTAGGACTAAGGTTTAGGTGAAAAAACAAACCCCAAAATTTTTTATTTTTTGATTAAATTCGCCTTGAGATTCAGAAAAATTCGAACCTGAAGGTTCAAATTCGCCGAATCTTGTGACCTAGTCCTTCAATTTTTTCCTCCAAATTACATACCTTGTGGTATGTTGGCCATCAAAATATGGTTGGAGGCAGAGTTCAATTGGAATTTTGTTGAATGACGAGCAAACAAATTACATGTGCATTCATACCAATCGGCTTGATAAATAAAAGTTGTTTAAAATAAGAAATAAAAATTAATATTTGTTTTAGCAAGTCAGCTCGAGAATTCAAAAATAAAATATTTTTTAAGATGAGTCCGCTCCAAAAATCATGGTGGAAAATCAATATAAATAGGCAACTCGCCTCTCTTAATTAGGTGGATTTTGGAGGTGAGTGAGATGGAGCTCTGAGGAAAATCAAAATCTGGAAGTAGTAGCAGTGAAGGCAGCAGATCATAAGTCTTTCTTTCATTTTGTTTGGTGTGAATTCTTGGAGATTGCTTTTAGATTTTTCGGGGAAGAGAGAGGACAGAGGGAGCATCTGCAGTCTCTTTATGGAAGACACTTAATGTTTATCTCTGATTTTCAGGTGGAGTCTGAGGTAGCTGCAGTGAATGAAATTTTTTTTGCAGGAGCAGCAATCAAAGGTCTATAACATACCCAAATTTTGCAGCATCATTTTTATTTTTTTTGCAACATATAGGTGGATTTTGAGTGGATTGGAGGGTGAATTTGTGTGGAGAATTCAAGATTTAGAAAAGATCTATGATCTTGGGTCTGAGGAGGTGAGGACAGTTTGGCAGCAGGAGATGGAGCAACAATAAATATTTGTGTTTGTCTTTTATCTTTGGGTTAATCTGGGCTGTAGCATGATGACGATTTTATTTATGGGCAGCTTGATATAGACAGAATGCCAGTGATGAAAAAAATGTTTTTCTTTATTTCTAGGTTTGTCTGTGATAGCAAATCGATGAGATGACATGATTTATGGGCAACTGGATATGCTTGATGTTTTGGAATAGTGAGAGCAGCATGAAGGTAGTGTTTTTGGGGCAACGATAGAGACAGCTTGATGACATAGACAGTACTATGATGTATATGCTAATTTAAATATGAATTGGTGAACATGCTAAAGATGCTGAACAAAATGATGATTACGACAACAAAAAGATAGTATTGATGACATGAATGAAGATGTGCTCAGAAGATTGTGAATTCATGAACAATATGATGATAAATTGCTGATATTCTCTCTGACAGAATGCTCTTGGACATAATGAAGAAGATAGAGACAAGTTGTTGAAGAGTTAATGTAACTGTATGAAGAAGTGCTAATGAATGCTTCTCGAAGAGGTGCTGAAGTGGACTAGAGACAAGTGCTGGTATGATATGACAATGACATGTATGAAAGTGTGTTGAGACAATGAGCTTTAATTGTAAATGCAAGCTTGTCTTGCATATGAGGTTAGAATACCTCAAACCCTTCTTAGCAGGGTCTAAGAAAACCAGGCAGGGTCTTGGATGAAGAGTAGGTGCTCTTTATATTAGTAACTGCTGATTTTACCTCACGGTTGTAGCCGGTCCAAAACAAATACAAAAGATTACTAAATCATTTTGTGTTGTGTTCTCTTAATGATGTAGTGGTAGATATTTATGAAATGATAATGTAATTGGTAGAAGAATGCTTTGTTGAACTGGTAGTTGAATGGTAAATGTGAGAAAAGGTTTTTAAATTGGCCTCATAGTGATTCACCCCCCCTCTCAGTGTGAACATTGTGTCCAACACAAAGTTCCTGGTAAGCACAATTATTGGGAAAACAAAGGGTGCATAAGATGTCTGTTTGGCTAGTACCACATGTCATTTTGATTTTTCTAAGTCAATTTTCTTATACAATAGCTTTTAATCAATGTGCATTACTCAAGTATAATGAAGACCTCTTTTCATTGAACATTCAAAAGCTATAATCTAAATTTAATCAACTTTCTACCAAGAAATGTATCAAATTTTAAAGTGATAATGTGATTAAGATAATATAATTTTAATAATTTCCAACAAGTGACCATAAATAGGTCAAAGTGGCAAGCAATTGGCTCTGAGCTGTCATTTACAAGTTGAGGTTGTCCTTCATCCCCAACAAGATATTCTTTAGATGCAGACCTCACTAGGTCCCAGATTACAAAGTTGAAATGTGCCAAGGGGATGGTAGTTGCATCACAACAAGCAAGGAAATGGGAAATCATTCGAGATCTTTGAGCCATTATTCTAGATTCCCCTCTTTATGAATAGCTTGTTTGAAGAGGCAATAGGGATAAAGTATTTCAATAGGGTGTTGGGACAACAATGGATCATTCTAGTCATCATTGGGCATGATGAACAACTCTCTCAGTTCATCCAATGTCCTCATTATTATTGAGACCCTTTTATTGAGACCTAGTACATGAGCTCTATCCAACCACTGCCATACATAATAGGTTATCACTAGATTTCCACTTGTTGACAAAAGACCAAATCTTCAAGTGGGATAAGAGGTTATGTCTAACCAAGGACTCCCTTCGTGGTATGGCTTGTCTAATAGATTCAAACAAGTTTTCCAATTTCATGTGGATATAGCTCAACAACTTAGCCTTTTTTCCTAGAGATGTCTACATTGTAGTTTGCTACTTCCCCCCAATCTCATCTAAGTTTACTATTCATTGAAAATTCGATGGAGACACATACCTAGATTTGTGTTCTTGCATCATTCAGTACTCAATAGTGAGAGAGGTAATTCTACTGGGTTACCTTAATGTCCACACAAGAGCTCTCTATATTCCTCTCCATGACCGCTTAGAGAACATGCTCTATGTTTAGTAGATAAATCCAAATTCAACAAAAACTTGAATGGTTATATAACAATGCTTTAGGGCCTATTACAAAGAATGGTAGGCACCTTATACAACTTGGAGAATCTCATGAGCTACTAATACTTAAAGACCTCACCAACTTCTTGAAGTCTCACTTCTTCACTTGTTTACCCCATGATGGAGTTGCGAGTGTGGTGAGTTATGTCCCCTCCAGTAAGAAACTACTCTCCTCCATTCATCATTTCTTGATAAACCCCATCAAATTGGTCAACCATTTTATTCTCTCTCCTTCGGGTTTGACAACCCCCCCCCCATCAACCCCTCCTCATCCAAGCCCAACTCATTCCACTATCCTCTATGATGAGGGAGGCCCTAATACCTTCCCTTCCTACCTCCACCAAATACTTCCATCCAAGTCTCATTTCTCATCCCTTGATTATGCCTTTGACATATACACATATCTTTCATCCACCATTTGGGAAACTACGCTTATAAACTACCCCCACTCCAACTAGTCTACCTCTCCCTCCCGTATACATTGCCCCATGAATAGGTGGTATGAAAAGGACTACAAGAGTCTACACAACAAGCTTCAATACTCTTTCACTCATGACCACCCCTCCCACCACAATATTAAGACTTCTTATTATCGTCTCCTTCTCTAGAAGAAACACCTCTACATTTCACAAAGGGGATGGAAGTTGAAGATTTTTCTCGTCCACTCCCCCAAAATAATTTAGTGAACCATCCTCCCTCACCACTACCATCTCCAACCCGATATTGATCAAAAATCAATGTTCTCCAATACTTCCTCCCTCTATGGTTTCTTGAGGCAACACCTAAACCAAGTTAACTCTCCCCCTACACTTGCTACTTATTCTCTTTCCAAGATATCCAGGAGGCAATTTTTGTGATATGTTGACCACCTAACCAACTAGGTGGCCAACCATGTACCATGTGACTTGAAGATGAGAAAGGAGTGCGTAATAAAGTTTTTCCAAGCGAGGCAACTCTTCTTCTTATCTTTTCTCCATGAAATTATTGCACCCCTATGGGGGATATTGTAATGATATGTCAGCATGAAGGTCTAGTTTTGTATAACTTAGTTTCCTAGGAATTTTTCATTAGGGAAGTCCTCTCATTGAGTGTTTTTTTTCTTGGATGATTAAAATTCATTTTCCGTGATTTTAATTCTCTGAGTTTTTTGCTCAAAAATACCTCCAAAGTGGTGAAAAGCATTCTAATGATAGAATCCACGGTGCGAATAAGGCCTAGGAATGTTCTATGTAACCATGATAGACACCATCCAGAGTCTTGCAGAATTTCATTAGGTTTTACCTAAGTTTTTTTAATTTTTGGTGATTAAAAAATGTCTCTCAGCATAATAATGTTGTAATAAAAAGAGGGTGAAATGGCATATAGTGCCTACGGATTGGGATATGGGTTCTCAAAATCAATGGCATGAGCCCCCCTACACCCTTGCGCAAATTTTGAAGTCATTCAGACAAGTCTTGCTAAGGTTTTGGTCATGCTTTCCAAAGTCAGTCAAGGAAATCAAGAAAATTGGCAATTAATTAACAAGCCAAATTTTGGAAAAGTGCCTAAAGTCACTTAAAAGGGGAAAATTAAATTTCTAAGTGTGATGTTATGTTCCTAAGGTGACTTTAGAAGAAAAAATCCCCCCCCCCCGTGCAAGTGTTTCACAAGAATGAAGATGTCTCCAAAGGGAGGGCGCCCTCTCTACCATGGAAATTAAGATAATTAAAAAGAAGTCAAATTAAGGGGTCCCACTTTGGTGGTACCCCCATTTGGCCTTATAATGAAGATTAAAAATATTAGAGGGGGTTTTCCCCCCCATTTCTATTTTATTTACCACCCTAGGAGGTGCCCCCAAGAGATGTGGATCCCCTCTTTGAGCTCCCACTCTCTCATTTTGGCAAGTGGCTTGCATGTACTTGGGCTCTCTCTGCACTCATTTCCTATTTAAGAAGACTTCCCCTCCTCATTTGGGTTACACACACGCACCTGCTCCCTTGCTCATGCTCTCATTCTTTCTCTTGCTCTTATTTCATAGCTCTTACTTTAACCATTGTAATTTTCAACTCTTTGGATTTGTTAATAAAAAATATTTGGTAGAATCCGATGTCCTTTGTGCTCATTGATAGTTTTCTTCTATGCTCAAGTAACTACATAAGATAGGGAGGCCACGAAAGCATACTAATTTGCTTTGGTAAGATTTATAGTATTTGTAATCCATAGAATTTGTGAGTTCACTTTCTTGTACCTAAAGAAGTTCATATCTTTTCTAGTTTGAGATTTATGATTTATTTGCTCATCATTTGGTTCTCACCTCTTTGTAGTTTGGTAGTGAAAATATTATTAGTTGCAGGTTATACGAATTGAGGATTGGGATTCCAAGCTTGGATGCCCCATTGCTTGACTTCTTGAAGAGCCAAGGACAAAATTTCCTCTTTCTTTACACATAAATTTTTGCATTTTAGTCTTGGTTGGGTTCTTCTAGTCTGATTTTTACTCATATCTACTCAAGTTATCTCAACATTATTCTCTTGGAAACTTTGTATAAAATTTGTACCTATATTGCACTAACATACTAACCTCCCTAAAGTGATTTGGGGCATATTACATCATTTTCTATTCATTGTTTTTTAGCAGGTTGGTGACAAAACAGAGAAAAACTATTTCTAATTTCAACCATATAAGAGTTTCAAGGAAACCCAAAAGGAAGAGCTTCAAGGCCAACTCAAGAAAGGAGAAAAACATGGTTTTTCTCACTCTTTTTACGTCTTTCTTTATGCTGAAATTCCAGCCTTTATAACAAGTCCAAGAGAGTCTCTTGGACTAGATTTCTTGCTTTTCATTTTCAGTTACATCGAGTTTCATTTAATTGCCATCCATTTCTAGCAAAAGAAGTTGGGTGGGCCCACCTTTGCATAAGCAATTGTTGATTAGCGTGGGTTTAGATTAGTTAGAGTTTCATTTTGTTTTTATTTTCTTCTTTATTTTTTCCCACACCTTGCAAGTGATTTGGCTATGCCATCCTTGCAAAATTGTGTCGGCTAGCATTTTACTTTTGTTATTTTCATTTTCCCACACCTTGCAAGTGATTGGACTTTGCCATCCTTGTGAAATCGTGTTTGGCTTGTATCTTTATTTTTTTTCTTTTTTTTGTCCACACCTTGCAAGTGATTTGGCTATGCTATCCTTGCAATATCATGTTGGCTTGCATTATTAATAATTATTAAATTCTTCATTTCATTTAAAATAAACCTTTCCCTAATCTTCACCCCATATTCACTCCCCTTGTCGGTTGGTCTGACCGTGGGTGACAAAAAAGGGAGAAGATTAGAGCTGGCTAGAATAATAGGCATTTCAATCCATTATTGCAAGATTGAAAAAAGAGGATTAGTATGTGGAGCTAGAGGGTAGAGGTCATTGGGGACCTCGTAGCACTTTGTGTCCTCCTGTTGAGCACCTGACTAGTTCAAGGGACTGACTTGTGGAGCTAGGAGGGAGCCTTGTGCTTTCTTGTTGAGCACCCAACAGTTTCTCTCAGTTGAGGGATAAGGATTGGAGGTAGACACATTAATAGTGGGTTTATTTTCTAATGCAAACACATTAATCCCCTAAGTTGAAGAAATACCTTAAAATAAATTAAAATCTATTGGACCACTTGCACAACATCATGATCTTTCATTTTATTTACTATTGCAGTCATCGTTTATTTGGTTCAGTTCTACTTCAAGCTCATCTCGTACACTTTAATTCATTTGCTTAAAGTATTTTACATTTGATGAATGGGGTCTTTTGATTGTCGTGGTGAACGAATGATTTAGAGCAATTTGTGCATTTTGGCAATTTCATTGTAATCTTTGTTTGTGACTCCATAGCCCAATTTAGATAGGAATTGGTTCAGTAATACTATATTTCTCTTGCAATTATATTTGGTTTACAAATAAAGAAATATTTGCGTGTCATTTGAAATTCTTGCATTTCTGCATGATTGATTGCCATAAAGTTTAAATTAATTTATTCATCTTTTAACTCCTAAAACACAACCTTTGAAACATAGTAAATAGGGACCTTTTTTGGGAGTTGGGTCTAAACAGAGGAGTTAGGACCTTTTTTAGGAGTTGCGTCTAAACGAAGGAGTTAGGTTTCCCCATTTAAATACTCCCTAGACACACCTGGACACCTCTTATAACTACCAGGCAAGGGATGGACAAGATTGTATGAAATGATACCTACAAGCAATTTGTGTGGGTGACCTAAATCAACCCTCAAGGAAGATTGCATCCAAAGATAGCGTTCTACGTTAAACATTTCATGTATCTGAGGGACAAGCTTATCATTTGGCCCCAATACACACTCTTCATATTCCCTTGGGCCAGTTTAAGGTGGATCTCATAGACTTAAATGGAGAAAGACCACTAGATTGACCAAATTGACAAGGTCTACCTAGTGTACCATCTTTAAGAGGTTGAGATTGAGGAGCACTACACTTTCCTCTCCCTTATTTATTACAAGATTGCAAGTCAAATCCATTGTCTGATGGAGCTTCAAACTCTATCTAGTTTCTTTTACAACCTCAACCAAAGATGTCTACTCTTATATTTGCAAGAGGTCCTTCCCAGCCACATCCATGTCCTGCACTAGCTTCTACTCAAGGAATCACTTCCATTTTCATAATGCTCCCATCTACTAGGGGCAACAAGAGGCAAATGGATAGCGATCATGTTTTCATAAAGGACAACCTCAACTTCTACAAGACCCCAATGACATTACCAACCTTGGTGCCATACCAGTAGTCAGCCAAAATCATCCAGATCATAGCGACAGGCACACTCTTCTACACAACAACACATTACATGGTCCAACTCCTCTTCCAAGTCTTCCTACAAATAGAGTTCTATGTTAAGATTCCTCCATTCGGCCTCAGATGTTGGGAGAGATTGTTCCAACGAACCATGACAAGCTTGTATCAAATATTCTAGATCCATTCTCTTTGTACATCTCTATCTCAAATTGACTCTCTCTTCAGAGTTGGTTTTCTGGAATTTATATTAGATTCATACTTTACTTTCTGCAATTTGCTTTTCACAAGATCTGTTTTAGTGCTGCCACCTTATATTGACATGATTTTATACCCAAGAGTCTCTTTGACCTACTTCAGTGGTCATTCATTGGACATTATCTTATCTTGTATTCTCATTTCATTTCAATGTTTTGAACATTTTGCTTATAATATTGCATTTTAATCATAAGTAAACACTTCAAAATATAAGATAACCTCATAGTATATTGCAGCAACATTTACATTTGTTGTAACAAAGTACAAACTATGCAATGGGACATTGGTATCATTTTCATTCTCAATATAATTCAGTTTGTGGAGTATCATATTGTGATGGCATTGCTTGAGGACAAGCAATCTTTGGGAAGGGAGGATTGTAACGTCCCCATTTTTGGATTCTCCTGTTTTGCAATTAGAGGTAGCTTTACAAGGAGTAAAATGAGGATAGCAATGGGCTCGGGCGATTTGAGGGAGTTATATGATGCTTTCAAAGGTCCAATTACCATTATTCATCATCAAGATCATTTCTGCAGAGTCCATTTGGGGTTCCGTTTCATTCCGGCAATTTCCATAAATTGATAGAATTATTAAGCATAGTTTAATTAAATTCACCAAAGGTCCGGCAATTTCCATAAATTGATAGAATTATTAGGCATAGTTTAATTAAATTCACCAAAGGTCCCATCTCGATCATATTTATTGAGGGAACACCTTAGTGTAATAGCTAGTTGGAACCAAGACAAAAAAATTTAAATGTTGGGAAGATGAAAAGAGACTTCCAATGGCCAAAAACATTTAAAATGAAATAAATCACTTTTGAGGAATAAAAAGGCTTAATAAATTAATAAAGTGGACATGACTTTATAAAGTTACTTTTTTTAATTAATTGAGCAAGGAAATGGCAAAAGTGGCCCAAAAAGTCATTCATGTTATTCTTATTTTGAAAATAGAATTTGGAGAGCTCTTGAAGCTTTTGTGGTTTCAATGCTTTGCTTTGGTAGAAGATGGGCGCATCTCACAAGAAGATCTGGTCATATCTAAGGGGGCACACCAGTCAGTGAAGATGTACACCAGTCACCCATTTAGATCTCAGCTACCATGGAAGGGGCAGCAGTGGGAGAGATTTAAACTCTCTCATGGTTATGGAGAAAGGAAAGAGGGCGCACTCGGTCTTGGGTTCCAGTAGTTGAAGAGGGTGCATGGTGCACCACACACTAGAAGATTGCACAATATTCTGAAGGCTACACTTACGGTCACATCCACTGCTGATTATTAGCATTGAAGGGGATAAATATCTCCACATATGAGTAAGAAGATAAGTGCCTGGCATTGTATTTGCCATTTCATGGACATTGCTGCTTATTGTGAGACATGTTTTAGAGGTGAGTTCTTCTTGGGGTTGAGTTTATTCGTGTGAAGTATGACAGCAAAATAGAGGGCACAGACTTAATGTGAAGGGCGTTTTGGTGTGGTTTGGGGTTTTATCATTATTGCTGAGCATACAAGTATTAACTTCACATTATTTGTGACTTTTTAAATTATGGGCCAAACTTAAGGAGCTGCTACAGCATGCTAGAATTCTGCTGTTACTTTTGATACCTACAGGAACTACTACCTCATTGTGGTTTTAGTGGTTCAGGGCCAGCATTTATAAGTCTGTCGACCATCTCTATTCACAGCCAAGGAGGTTGTTACAGCTCTACATGAGTCTTGTAATCTTGCCTTATTTCATAGATTCGACATCTAATGTTATATGAGATATTTAGTGCATAGTTGCTGCTGCATATTTATGGTCTGTTCATTGTCTTTAAAGTTGATAAATTCACATTTGTTATTTGGAATTACTCTACAAGTTTCTTGTAAGTCTGGGTGCACTACATTAAAACTAATATTCAGCCTGAGACTTGAAAATATAAGCTCAACAACACACCACTTCAGAACTGTCTAAGCCAGGGTGCAAGAAATTGTCATTAAAGTGTTTGTCCAAAGTCCTGAAACAAATATTCAAGCGGTTCACATTGGGAACAAACTTAGGAGTGCACTTGATAGCCCATTAGTTGAAGTTGAGGCATAAACAGTGAGTGCACCAATAAGTTTGCAAGTGTTCGGCAAAGTCTTCTACCATATTTCACCCACAGTCAGGGCAACAATTAACTATCGCAGTTCATACACAAAAATTTTGAAAGGTTCCCCGTAACCAAGTACAAGTCAGCTGGGAAATTTTTTTAGCTTACTTGGGTTCGGGACATTACAGCGGTATCAGAGCACTGTAGACAAATGGTTCGAAGAAAGTCCTAAATAAAAAATAACTCAATAATTCAGTCCACATCTGGTTGGAGGTATTACACACCATGAGTCAAAAATATGATAATAGCTAACCTTATATTCAAGACAGGCTACTATAGTCTATAACATATAAAAGAGAGGCTACAACAATATAGAAATGAAAGGCCATAACAAAACAAATACCATCTGGGGCCAGGTGCAAGTGTGGGGTGATTTTAACAAAAAGGGCATCCCTTATCGCAGTAGCCTAGTTCAACCTCTTTTAGCACTTAACTAATGACTCACCCTTCAAACAGCAGAGCAAGTCAAAGAATGCAGGCTAAAAAAATGATTCTAAATAGCAATCCAGTAAATGCAAACTGAGAAAATTAATTTTCTGAGCAATTATGTTAACCAATCTATAGGTTATCGGAACATCATTAAGTTATTATGTTAAGCTAATGCTTAGGTAAGCTAATGATTAGGTTAACATCATTAGGTTATTATGTTAACCAATCATTAGGTTATAGGAACATCATTAAGTTATTTTCTGAGCAAGTATGTTAACCAATCTATAGGTTATTTGGTAACCTTGAAATCCAGGGATATGTTGCTCGGGCTTTTTTAGTCACCATCCAGAAGGTATCATGGGAAAAGCGAGATTTATCTTTCATACCTTAAAAATACAAACGGAAAATCAAATGCTAGGAGAAACCTAAAAGCATGAGATTTATCTTTCATACCTTAAAAATACAAACGGAAATTCTAATGCTAGGAGAAACCTAAAATTACAGCCTGCTCCTCGCCAGAAAAAGGAGGCTAAACATAAACCTTTAAAAGTTACTCCGAAACGAGCGAACAGTCTTTAGAAAATTCAACAAGGGCGCGTAAACTATAATACCCATCCACAACCAAAAAAATCAACATACTGCTATCCGGAAGCTACCATAAACATCAAAATACTCTGAAACACACATTAACACCAGGCAAAGAAACGAATATAATTTCATGAAAAAACACACAAACTCGAGGCAGTTCTACAAAATCACAACAAATACCTCATATATGCAATGAACGGAAAATCAAAGAAGACACGTCATAATAAGTAAATTTCTTTCTCAAAAACTGCAGTCAGTGACGGGCCTGTTGAGCGGACCTCAGAGATAGTTCCACTGGTCCATCTCCTTCGGATTTGGTCGAAATGATAGTCTGCCCCGGAGCCTGGGCAGCTGCAACTGCCATTGTCACAGATGACAAAAGGCCCTTAGGCTCTGGACAATATTCAATTCTTACTGGATGGGCCCAATTCGAAATCCTGGTTCCAGGCTTTGACATCGTTCTGTCCGGGGCATCTGAGAGACCCGGTAGACGTGAAGCCTGTCATAGGTTGAAGTCTGACCTGCATAGACGCTTCCGAGAAGAGAGGCGAATAATTGTAAAAGCGGGATCTGAGAATGCCTTGGTACTCCACTCCTTGCAACCCCATAGACCAATAAGGCTCCTGGATTGAACTGTAGAACAAAACCAACCCAACCGGTTCCATAACGAGCTTACTCCCGGTTCCATGACGAGCTTATACGATATAACACTTCTATTTATGTGGTAGATGGATTCGGAACAAGTGCCTGCCGGCTTTTAAGCGCCTGGCCTGCCCGCTTTTTAGTGCCTGGCCTGCCCAGGGACGAAGAAGAATGTATTAAATAAATTAGGATGTAGTAGTTAACAAAAATAAATTTGATATTTGTGAAAGCATATAATTAATGATATTTAAATCATCAACATATTACATAGTAGAAGAATATTTTAACACTATTTAATATATAAACATTTATTAAAAAT
>LPNX010488584.1:2521-13572 GCA_001517045.1 Pseudotsuga menziesii | reverse complement strand
TTTCACGTTTGACTAATTTCTCAAAATTAAAATTTAATCATAGATTTAAATCCGCATTTGGAAAATAAGAGTGCATGCCAACTTTCACGATGTTGAGAGTGATTTTGGCCATCTTTAAGCCAAACCCTAACAAAACTGCATGATGCAGTCTCAGCTTTGACCAGACTCTTAGAATTTAAACCTGATCATATGTTTGGATGCATATTAGATAGACAAGCATGCACGCCAACTTTCACGACGTTTCAAGTTATTTTGACCCCCTTTAAGCCCAACCCTGTTGAAACCGCACGACGGAGTTTCCCTTTCGAGCAGTTTCTTAGAATTTAAATTTGATCATAAATTTGGATGCCAATTTGATCAACAAGCGTGCATGCAAACTTTTGAGACATTCCAAAATATTTTCACCCCATTTAAGCCCAACCTTAGCAAAACCGCACAAGGAAGCTTCACGTTTGACTAATTTCTCAAAATTAAAATTTAATCATAGATTTAAATCCGCATTTGGAAAATAATAGTGCATGCCAACTTTCACGATGTTGAGAGCTATTTTTGCCATCTTTAAGCCAAACCCTAACAAATCTGCATGATGCGATCTCAGCTTTGAACAGATTCTTAGAATTTAAACCTGATCATATGTTTGGATGCATATTGGATAGATAAGCATGCACGCCAACTTTCACGACGTTTCAAGCTATTTTGACCCCCTTTAAGCCCAACCCTGTCGAAACCACACGACATAGTTTCCCTTTCGAGCAGTTTCTTAGAATTTAAATTTGATCATAAATTTGGAAGCCAATTTGATCAACAAGTGTGCATGCAAACTTTTGACACATTCCAAAGTATTTTCACCCCCTTTAAGCCCAACCTTAGCAAAACCGCACAACGAAGTTTCACGTTTGATTAATTTCTCAAAATTAAAATTTAATCATAGATTTAAATCCGTATTTGGAAAATAAGGGTGGATGCCAACTTTCACGATGTTGAGAGCTATTTTCACCATCTTTAAGCCAAACCCTAACAAAACTGCATGATGCAGTCTCGCCTTTGACCAGATTCTTAGAATTTAAACCTGATCATATGTTTGGAGGCATATTGGATAGACAATCATGCACGCCAACTTTCGCGACGTTTCAAGCTATTTTGACCCCCTTTAAGCCCAACCCTGTTGAAACGGCACGACGGAGTTTCCCTTTCGAGCAGTTTCTCAAAATTTAAATTTGATCATAAATTTGGATGCCAGTTTGATCAACAAGCGTGCATGCAAACTTTTGAGACATTCAAAAATATTTTCAGCCCCTTCAAGCCAAACCTTAGCAAAACCGCACAACGAAGTTTCACGTTTGACTAATTTCCTAAAATTAAAATTTAATCATAGATTTAAATCCGCATTTGGAAAATAAGAGTACATGCAAACTTTCATGATATTGAGAGCTATTTTCGCCATCTTTAAGCCAAACACTAACAAAACTGCATGATGCAGTCTCAGCTTTGACCAGATTCTTAGAATTTAAACCTGATCGTTTGTTTGGATGCATATTGGATAGACAAGCATGCACGCCAACTTTCGTGATGTTTCAAGCTATTTTGACCCCCTTTAAACCCAACCCTGTTGAAACCGCACGATGGAGTTTCCCTTTCAAGCAGTTTCTTAGAATTTAAATTTGATCATAGATTTGGATGCCAATTTGATCAACAAGCGTGCATGCAAACTTTTGAGACATTCCAAAATATTTTCACCCCCTTTAAGCCCAACCTTAGCAAAACCGCACAACGAAGTTTCACGTTTGACTAATTTCTCAAAATTAAAATTTAATCATAGATTTAAATCCGCATTTGGAAAATAAGAGTGCATGCCAACTTTCACGATGTTGAGAGCTATTTTCGCCATCTTTAAACCAAACCCTAACAAAATTGCATGATGTTGTCTCAGCTTTGACCAAATTCTTAGAATTTAAACCTGATCATATGTTTGGATGCATATTGGATAGACAAGCATGCACGCCAACTTTTGCAACGTTTCAAGCTATTTTGACACCCTTTAAGCCCAACCCTGTTGAAACCGCACGACGGAGTTTCCCTTTCGAGCAGTTTCTTAGAATTTAAATTTGATCATAATTTTGGATGCCAATTTGATCAACAAGCGTGCATGCAAACTTTTGAGACATTCCAAAATATTTTCACCCCCTTTAAGCCCAACCTTACCAAAACGGCACAACGAAGTTTCACGTTTGACTAATTTCTCAAAATTAAAATTTAATCATAGATTTAAATCTGCATTTGGAAAATAAGAGTGGATGCCAACTTTAAAGATGTTGAAAGCTATTTTCGCCATCTTTAAGCCAAACCCTAACAAAACTGCATGATGTAGTCTCAGCTTTGACCAGATTCTTAGAATTTAAACATGATCATACGTTTGGATGCATATTGGATAGATAAGTATGCACGCCAACTTTCGCGATGTTTCAAGTTATTTTGACCGCCTTTAAGCCCAACCCTGTTGAAACCGCACGACAGAGTTTCCCTTTCGAGCAGTTTCTCAAAATTTAAATTTGATTATAAATTTGGATGCCAATTTGATCAACAAGCATGCATGCAAACTTGTGAGACATTCCAAAATATTTTCACCCCCTTCAAGCCCAACCTTACAAAAATCGCACAATGAAGTTTCACGTTTGACTAATTTATCAAAATTAAAATTTAATCATAGATTTAAATCCGCATTTGGAAAATAAGAGTGCATGCCAACTTTCACGATGTTGAGAGCTATTTTCGCCATCTTTAAGCCAAACCCTAACAAAACTGCATGATGCAGTCTCAGCTTTGACCAGATTCTTAGAATTTAAGCCTGATCATATGTTTGGATGCATATTGGATAGACAAGCATGCACGCCAACGTTCGTGACGTTTCAAGCTATTTTGACCCCCTTTAAGCCCAACCCTCTTGAAACCGCACGACAGAGTTTTCCTTTCGAGCAGTTTCTTAGAATTTAAATTTGATCATAAATTTGGATGCCAATTTGATCAACAAGCGTGCATGCAAAATTTTGAGACATTCCAAAATATTTTCACCCCCTTTAAGCCCAACCTTAGCAAAACCGCACAACTAAGCTTCACGTTTGACTAATTTCTCAAAATTAAAATTTAATCATAGATTTAAATCCGCATTTGGAAAATAAGAGTGCATGCCAACTTTCACGATGTTGAGAGCTATTTTCGCCATCTTTACGCCAAACCCTAACAAAACTGCAGGATGCAGTCTCAGCTTTGACCAGATTCTTAGAATTTAAACCTGATCATATGTTTGGATGCATGATGGATAGACAAGCATGCACGCCAACTTTCACGACGTTTCAAGCCATTTTGACCCCCTTTAAGCCCAACCCTGTTGAAACCGCACGACGGAGTTTCCCTTTTGAGCAGTTTCTCAGAATTTAAATTTGATCATAAATTTGGATGCCAATTTGATGAACAAGCGTGCATGCAAACTTTTGAGACATTCAGAAATATTTTCAGCCAATTTAAGCCCAACCTTAGCAAAACCTCACAACGAAGTTTCACGTTTGACTAATTTCTCAAAATTAAAATTTAATCATAGATTTAAATACGCATTTGGAAAATAAGAGTGCATGCCAACTTTCACGATGTTGAGAGCTATATTTGCCATCTTCAAGCCAAAACCTAACAAAACTGCATGATGCAGTCTCAGCTTTGACCAGATTCTTAGAATTTAAACATGATCATATGTTTCGATGCATATTGGATAGACAAGCATGCACGCCAACTTTCGCGATGTTTCAAGCTATTTTGACCCCCTTTAAGCCCAACCCTGTTGAAACCGCGCGACAGAGATTCCCTTTGAAGCAGTTTCTCAGAATTTAAATTTGATCATAAATTTGGATGCCAATTTGATCAACAAGCATGCATGCAAACTTTTGAGACATTCCAAAATATTTTCACCCCCTTTAAGCCCAACCTTAGGAAAACCGCACAACGAAGTTTCACGTTTGACTAATTTCTCAAAATTAAAATTTAATCATAGATTTAAATCCGCATTTGGAAAATAAGAGTGCATGCCAACTTTCACGATGTTGAGAGCTATTTTCGCCATCTTTTAGCCAAACCCTAACAAAACTGCATGATGCAGTCTCAACTTTGACTAGATTCTTAGAATTTAAACCTGATCATATGTTTGGATGCATAATGGATAGACAAGCATGCACGCCAACTTTCGCGACGTTTCAAGCTATTTTGACCCCCTTTAAGCCCAACCCTGTTGAAACCGCACGTCGGAGTTTCCCTTTCGAGCAGTTTCTTACAATTTAAATTTGATCATAAATTTGGATGCCAATTTGATCAACAAGCGTGCATGCAAAGTTTTTAGACATTCCAAAATATTTTCACCCCCTTTAAGCCCAACCTTAGCAAAACCGCACAACGAAGTTTCACGTTTGACTAAATTCTCAAAATTGAAATTTAATCATAGATTTAAATCCGCATTTGGAAAATAAGAGTGCATGCCAACTTTCACGATGTTGAGAAATATTTTCGCCATCTTTAAGCCAAACCCTAACAAAACTGCATGATGCAGTCTCAGCTTTGACTAGATTCTTAGAATTTAAACCTGATCATATGTTTGGATGCATATTGGATAGACAAGCATGCACGCTAACTTTGGCGATGTTTCAAGCTATTTTGACCCCCTTTAAGCCCAACCCTGTTTAAACCGCACGACGGAGTTTCCCTTTCGAGCAGTTTCTTAGACTTTAAATTTGATCATAAATTTGGATTCCAATTTGTTCAACAAGCGTGCATGCAAACTTTTGAGACATTCCAAAATATTTTCACCCCCTTTAAGCCCAACCTTAGCAAAACCGCACAACGAAGTTTCACGTTTGACTAATTTCTCAAAATAAAAATTTAATCATAGATTTAAATGCGCATTTGGAAAATAAGAGTGCATGCCAACTTTCACGATGTTGAGAGCTATTTTCGCCATTTTTAAGCCAAACCCTAACAAAACTGCATGATGCAGTCTCAGCTTTGACTAGATTCTTAGAATTTAAACCTGATCATATGTTTGGATGCATATTGGATAGACAAGCATGCACTCTAACTTTCGCGACGTTTCAAGCTATTTTGACCCCCTTTAAGCCCAACCCTGTTTAAACCGCGCGACGGAGTTTCCCTTTCAAGCAGTTTCTTAGACTTTAAATTTTATCATAAATTTGGATGCCATTTGATCAACAAGCGTGCATGCAAACTTTTGAGACATTCCAAAATATTTTCACCCCCTTTAAGCCCAACCTTTGCAAAACCGCACAACGAAGTTTCACGTTTGAATAATTTCTCAAAATTAAAATTTAATCATAGTTTTAAATCCGCATTTGGAAAATAAGAGTGCATGCCAACTTTCACGATGTTGAGAGCTATTTTCGCCATCTTTAAGCCAAACCCTAACAAAACTGCATGATGTAGTCTCAGCTTTGACCAGATTCTTAGAATTTAAACATGATCATATGTTTCGATGCATATTGGATAGACAAGCATGCACGCCAACTTTCGCGACATTTCAAGCTATTTTGACCCTCTTTAATCCCAACCCTGTTGAAACCGCACGACGGAGTTTCCCTTTCGAGCAGTTTCTTAGAATTTAAATTTGATCATAAATTTGGATGCCAATTTGATCAACAAGCGTGCATGCAAACTTTTGAGACATTCCAAAATATTTTCACCCCCTTTAAGCCCAACCTTCGCAAAACCGCACAACCAAGTTTCACGTTTGACTAATTTCTCAAAATTAAAATTTAATCATAGATTTAAATACGCATTTGGAAAATAAGAATGCATGCCAACTTTCACGATGTTGAGAGCTATTTTCGCCATCTTTAAGCCAAACCCTAACAAAACTGCATGATGGAGTCTCAACTTTGACTAGATTCTTAGAATTTAAACCTGATCATATGTTTGGATGCATATTGGATAGACAAGCGTGCATGCCAACTTTCGCGACGCTTCAAGCTGTTTTGACCCCCTTTAAGCCCAACCCTATTGAAACCACACGACGAAGTTTCCCTTTCGAGCAGTTTCTCAGAATTTAAATTTGATCATAAATTTGGATGCCAATTTGATCAACAAGCGTGCATGCAAACTTTTGAGACATTCAGAAATATTTTCACCCCCTTTAAGCCCAACCTTAGGAAAACCGCACAATGAAGCTTTACGTTTGACTAATTTCTCAAAATTAACATTTTAATCATAGATTTAAATCCGCATTTGGAAAATAAGAGTGCATGCCAATTTTCACGATGTTGAGAGCTATTTTCGCCATCTTTAAGCCAAACCCTAACAAAACTGCATGATGCAGTCTCAGCTTTGACCAGATTCTTAGAATTTAAACCTGATCATATGTTTGGATGCATATTGGATAGACAAGCATGCACGCCAACTTTCGCGACGTTTCAAGCTATTTTCACCGCCTTTAAGCCCAACCCTGTTGAAACCGCACGACGGAGTTTCCCTTTCGAGCAGTTTCTTAGAATTTAAATTTGATCATAAATTTCGATGCCAATTTGGTCAACAAGCGTGCATCCAAACTTTTGAGACATTCCAAAATATTTTCACCCCCTTTAAGCCCAACCTTAGCAAAACCGCACAACGAAGCTTCAAGTTTGACTAATTTCTCAAAATTAAAATTTAGTCATAGATTTAAATCCGCATTTGGAAAATAAGAGTGCATGTCAACTTTCACGATGTTGAGAGCTATTTTCGCCATCTTTAAGCCAAACCCTAACAAAATTGCATGATGCAGTCTCAGCTTTGTCCAGATTCTTAGAATTTAAAACCTGATCATATGTTTGGATGCATATTTGATAGACAAGCATGCACGCCAACTTTTGCGACGTTTCAAGCTATTTTGACCCCCTTTAAGCCCATCCCTGTTGAAACCGCAGAACGGTGTTTCCCTTTCGAGCAGTTTCTTAGAGTTTAAATTTGATCATAAATTTGGATACCAATTTGATCAACAAGCGTGCATGCAAACTTTGGAGACATTCCAAAATATTTTCACCCCCTTTAAGCCCAACCTTGGAAAAACAGCACAACGAAGTTTCACGTTTGACTAATATCTCAAAATTAAAATTTAATCATAGATTTAAATCCGCATTTGGAAAATAAGAGTGCATACCAACTATCACGATGTTGAGAGCTATTTTCGCCATCTCTAAGCCAAAGCTTAACAAAACTGCATGATGCAGTCTCAGCTTTGACCAGATTCTTAGAATTTAAACTTGGTCATATGTTTGGATGCATATTCGATAGACAAGCATGCACGCCAACATTCACGACGTTTCAAGCTATTTTGACCACCTTCAAGGCCAACCCTGTTGAAACCGTACGACGGAGTTTCCCTTTCGAGCAGTTTCTCAGAATTTAAATTTGATCATAAATTTGGATGCCAATTTGATCTACAAGCGTGCATGGAAACTTTTGAGACATTCCAAAATATTTTCACCCACTTTAAGCCCAACCTTAGAAAAACCGCACAACGAAGTTTCACATTTGACTAATTTCTCAAAATTAAAACTTAATCATAGACTTAAATCCGCATTTGGAAAATAAGAGTGCATGCCAACTTCCACGATGTTGAGAGCTATTTTCGCCATCTTTAAGCCAAACCCTAACAAAACTACACGATGCAATCTCAGCTTTGACTAGATTCTTAGAATTTAAACCTGATCATATGTTTGGATGCATATTGGATAGACAAGCATGCACGCCAACTTTCGTGACGTTTCAAGCTATTTTGACCCACTTTAGGCCCAACCATGTTGAAACCGTACGACCTAGTTTCCCTTTCGAGCAGTTTCTTAGAGTTTAAATTTGATCATAAATTTGGATGCCAATTTGATCAACAAGCGTGCATGCTAACTTTTGGGACATTCCAAAATATTTTCACCCCCTTTAAGCCCAACCTTGCAAACACCGCACAACGAAGTTTCACGTTTGACTAATTTCTCAAAATTAAAATTTAATCATAGATTTAAATCTGCATTTGGAAAATAAGAGTGGATGCCAACTTTCACGATGTTGAGAGCTATTTTCGCCATCTTTAAGCCAAACCCTAACAAAACTGCATGATGCAGTCTCATCTTTGACCAAATTCTTAGAATTTAAACCTGATCATATTTTTCAATGCATATTGGATAGACAAGCATGCAAGCCAACTTTCGCGACGTTTCAAGCTATTTTGACCCCCTTTAAGCCGAACCCTGTTGAAACCACACGACGGAATTTCCCTTTCGAGCAGTTTCTTAGAATTTAAATTTGATCATAAATTTGGATGCCAATTTGATCAACAAGTGTGCATGCAAACTTTTGAAACATTCCAAAATATTTTCACCCCCTTTAAGCCCAAGCTTAGCAAAACCGCACAACGAAGTTTCACGTTTGACTAATTTCTCAAAATTAAAATTTAATCATAGATTTAAATCTGCATTTGGAAAATAAGAGTGCATGCCAACTTTCACGATGTTGAGAGCTATTTTCTCAATCTTTAAGCCAAACCCTAACAAAACTGCATGATGCAGTCTCAGCTTTGACTAGATTCTTAGAATTTAAACATGATCATATGTTTGGATGCATATTGGATAGACAAGCATGCACGCCAACTTTCACGACGATTCAAGCTATTTTGACCCCCTTTAAGCCCAACCCTGTTGAAACCGCCCGAGGGAGTTTCCCTTTCGAGCAGTTTCTTAAAATTTAAATTTGATCATAAATTTGGTGGCCAATTGATCAACATCCGTGCATGCAAACTTTTGAGACATTCCAAAATATTTTCACCCCCTTTAAGCCCAACCTTAGCAAAACCGCAACAACGAACTTTCACGTTTGACTAATTTCTCAAAATTAAAATTTAATCATAGATTTAAATCCACATTTGGAAAATAAGAGTTCATGCCAACTTCCACGATGCTGAGAGCTATTTTCACCATCTTTAAGGCAAACCCTAACAAAACTGCATGATGTAGTCTCAGCTTTGACCAGATTCTTAGAATTTAAACCTGATCATATGTTTGGATGCATATTGGATAGACAAGCATGCACGCCAACTTTCGTGACATTTCAAGCAAATTTGACCCCCTTTAGGCCCAACCCTGTTGAAACCGCACGACGAAGTTTCCCTTTCGAGCAGTTTCTTAGAATTTAAATTTGATCATAAATTTGGATGCCAATTTGATCAACAAGCGTGCATGGAAACTTTTGAGACATTCCAAAATATTTTCACCCCCTTTAAGCCCAACCTTAGCAAAACCGCACAACGAAGTTTCACGTTTGACTAATTTCTCAAAATTAAAATTTAAACATAGATTTAAATCCGCATTTGGAAAATAAGAGTGCATGCCAACTTTCACGATGTTGAGAGCTATTTTCGCCATCTTTAAGCCAAACCTTAAAAAAACTGTATGATGCAGTCTCAGCTTTGACCAGATTCTTAGAATTTAAACCTGGTCATATGTTTGGATGCATATTGCATACCCAAGCATGCACGCCAACTTTCACGTTTTTTCAAGCTATTTTGATCCCCTTTAAGCCCAACCCTATTGAAACCACACGACGGAGTTTCCCTTTCGAGCAGTTTCTTAAAATTTAAATTTGATCATAAATTTGGATGCCAATTTGATCAACAAGCGTGCATGCAAACTTTTGAGACATTCCAAAATATTTTCACCCCCTTTAAGCCCAACCTTAGCAAAACCGCACAAAGAAGTTTCACGTTTGACTAATTTCTCAAAATTAAAATTTAATCATAGATTTAAATCCGCATTTGGAAAATAAGAGTGCATGCCAACTTTCACGATGTTGAGAGCTATTTTCACCATCTTTAAGCCAAACCCTAACAAAATTGCATGATGCAGTCTTAGCTTTGACCAGATTCTTAGAATTTAAACCTGATCATATGTTTGGATGTATATTGGATAGACAACCATGCACGCCAACTTTCACGACGTTTCAAGCTATTTTGACCCCCTTTAAGCCCAACCCTGTTGAAACCGCATGACGGAGTTTCCCTTTCGAGGAGTTTCTTAGAATTTAAATTTGATCATAAATTTGGATGCCAATTTGATCAACAAGCGTGCATGCAAACTTTTGATACATTCCAAAATATTTTCACCCCCTTTAAGCCCAACCTTAGCAAAACCGCACAACGAAGTTTCACCTTTGACTAATTTCTCAAACTTAAAATTTAGTCATAGATTAAAATCCGCATTTGCAAAATAAGATTGCATGCCAACTTTCACGATGTTGAGAGCTATTTTCGCCATCTTTAAACCAAACGCTAACAAAACTGCATGATGCAGTCTCAGCTTTGTCCAGATTCTTAGAATTTAAACCTGATCATATGTTTGGATGCATATTGGATAGACAAGCATGCACGCCAACTTTCACGACCTTTCAAGCTATTTTGACCCCCTTTAAGCCCAACCCTGTTGAAACCGCACGACGGAGTTTCCCTTTCGAGCAGTTTCTTAGAATTTAAATTTGATCATAAATTTGGATGCCAATTTGATCAACAAGTGTGCATGCAAACTTTTGAGACATTCCAAAATATTTTCACCCCCTTTAAGCCCAACCTTTGCAAAACCGCACAACGAAGTTTCACGTTTGACTAATTTCTCAAAACTAAAATTTAATCATAGATTTAAATCCGCATTTGGAAAATAAGAGTGCATGCCAACTTTCACGATGTTGAGAGCTATTTTCGCGATCTCTAAGCCAAACCCTAACAAAACTGCATGATGTAGTCTCAGCTTTGACCAGATTCTTAGAATTTAAACCTGATCATATGTTTGGATGCATATTGGATAGAGAAGCATGCACACCAACTTTCGCGACGTTTCGAGCTATTTTGACCCCCTTTAGGCCCAACCCTGTTGAAACCGCACGAAGGAGTTTCCCTTTCGAGCAGTTTTTAGAATTTAAATTTGATCATAAATTTGGATCCCAATTTGATCAACAAGCATGCATGCAAACTTTTGAGACATTGCAAA
>LPNX010488577.1:338387-348555 GCA_001517045.1 Pseudotsuga menziesii | reverse complement strand
CAATAAGGTAAAATGCATGCATTATTACAATGTTTCTTTCTTCCAGCTAACTATAGACATGCATTTTCTTTATACTGTAGAGTGAGAATCTTGATGGGCTGGAAATTTTTGGTTTGGAAGATCTTCAAAGTCTACATGTTGAGGCATTGACCAAGCTTTGCCAAGTTAAGGTATTTTTATCCAGTTAAGATTAAGATTAAGATTAAGGTTAAGGTTAAGATTAAGATTATTTGTATCCAAATTGTTGTGTATGTTTAACAGATTGATATTTTTACCATGCAATGTGGCCAAACTGTTAGTTGTATAAATGCATTGATGTTTAAAATGTGTATTGTTCTTCATTTCTGATCTGCCCCAAAACAGCCATAACTCCAACCTAGCTAAGACTCTCCTCAGCCCTCATCCTTCTTTCTTTCTCCCCTTAACAACCACGGCCTCCATCCTTTACCCTCGGGCTGCCCTAAAACCACCTCTCTAACCCTCAGCCCTCCTTCACTGCTCGTTGACAAAAAATTGCAGACTGTCAACCTAATTGTACCTAACCAGTCCCTAAAACTTTCTTAAAGGGCCAGCACTACCTTACCTTGCTTTGATCTCCCTCCTAGCAGCCCTTTGACCCCAAAACGAAGCCTTAAGGCCCTTTCATGGTGACTTCTCCAAATTTACTCTGCTGCTGCTCCATATATCAGTCCTGCAAAACAACTAACAGAAGGTTAATTTAGAAGGTTAATTTATGTCAAATGCTGATGTATGAGTTAGCAAGATAGATTTGTGTTGAAATCCCTTCCAAATGGTTTTTGGATTGTTTGAAATGTTGCAGTACAGCTGCTAATGATTATTGAAAACTTTGCTTCATACCTTTACTCTAAACATACTCACTAATAATGTATGTTGTTAACATACTTAATGACATGTACATGGTTTGAGAAATGCAATTTATTTTAGCTAGTATAGCACTGTATGCTGGGAATTGTCAATTACATGAATACATGCTGTGAAAGGTGAATGATTACTGTTGTACTATACTGTAGGTTTTATATCAGACTTGTTAATGCTGTAAGATAATTGGTTTGTGGTATGTTTACATATGATTTAGTACTAAATGCCCTTTTACTTCTCATTATTACACTTGTAAGATAACTTGGGTCTTATTGGTGCAGGTCTGCTCTAGATGTATTTTCCGATTTTTTGGTGTGCGTGGAGACCTATACTCATCTTGTGTGCTATCAGTTGCATCTCTATGTTCTTGGCTGAAATCTTCAGTCAATTTCGTGGAACTACCAAAATTCGAGGAGAATATTGGTTCAATGAAAGTTAAAGACAGTTGTCATTCTACTGAAGAAAAGAAAGGTAGAGAGGAGACATGCATAGTGTGTTTGGGGGTTTTGCAAATGTTATCTATCAACCAGATTCAAGAATTGACAACATCCAAGGGTACAGTCAATAACATGTTTGAGGCTGCAGTTGCTATATTGGAGACGCTTCAACGTGAAGGTCATCAATTCAATAGTTTTTGTATTGAAGTTTCCATTCCACCAGTGCTTCTTATACGAGACCATGCTCTTTGGTAATATTCTTGTCCATGCAATTTTATTTCAGTTTTGAATACCAATACTTGTGCTACAGGTTGACCATTTTCCTCAATCATTATTGATAGCATGTTGACCATTTTCCTCAATCATTATTGATAGCATGTTCTATCAGCTTGAATTGTTTGAACAAAGGTCTCAATACTAGATTCGGGATGCCTGTTGATCGATTAATCCTATCCATAACCAGCTTGGAGTCACCTAGTATCTGAATTTTAGAGATCTCTTTCTCCAATGTCAGTTTCAGTAAATTTTCCAATGCTTTCATTCTGCCACATTTTTTGTGCCTGACCCAGTCCCTGCTTTAAACATGATGTTATGAGATTCTTTTAGATATATGACCCCACCATCCCCACAAAATCCAGGAGAGCCTCGGCAAGTTCCATCAACGAAATTTTGTAGAAGAAATTTCTTAGTCTCCAGGTTCCCTACCTGCCTTGGGTCTTTTGTCTTTGGGATACATTTGATTCCATCATAGAGGACTTTGATTGGTGTGGAACTTGGAATGGAGGGATTCCTTTTATTTTTCTGAGGAATAATCTCGTGGAAAACCCTCTAAGTACTTCCCCATGATTCATGGATGGTAATTGGGTAGACTGTTGGCCCTGATTACGGAGACAAACCTCAAGGGGTTTAAGAGACTCAAATCCGTGACCTCCCCCACTCTTGGGTGACATATCTCACATCTGGTTCATGACCGCTTGAGCTAGCCCATGGGGTTGGAATGGAGGGTTTCCTTCTTAAAAACACTGGAATTTGATGCATGTCAAATGGCTCTTGAGGCAATCAGAGGGAGGGACTTATGTGCTTGAGGGATCTGTCTTAAACTAGTTCTTACAATCTAGCAAGGATGCTCCTAGCCAAGATCCTTGTTCTCCAGCTAATGAAAGAATAGTCTTCCAAATCTCCTGAGTGAAAGAACAATGAACAGTTGATTCCACCTCATAGCTACAAAGAGTGCACCTCCCTTGACCTTGTTGGGCCCTTAAATGTTTTTATTATGAACTTTATATAAATGCTTAAGATATTTTTTTGTGATTGCTTGTATTAGAACTGGACTACTTAGACATGTTTAGAATCAAGTCATTTCAGTGACTGGGAATTTTGAAACGGGCTATTGACCAATTTGATTCATTACTTTTTCTATTATGCTTCCGGGGTATTCCAGACAGGTTTTGAGTGAGAGAATATTTTCTGCTTGTCCTAGTCTTTCTTGGAGCTGATAATTTAAGGATGATAACATCAAACTTTAAATTCTCTCATGTGAGCAACATGCCTCTTTTGCAGAGTCAGTTTCTGACTAATTTTTTATTTCCATTGTTTTATTCGGTATTGATTGTAGATGAATCAAATTTAAGAGCATTGAAACACTATCAGCAAGAGTACTCCATTTATGCTACTCGTTTGGAGCTTGTTAGTTACATTTTGTAATAATTAAATGATTCACATCTTACATTTTAACTGAGATGTACATCCCTCATTTTAAAAGTTTTTGTAGAAACTACAAATTAGGTGGACTAGGGCTGTCCAAACAAAGCTGGGCATTGATTGTCAAGCTTTGGGCGGCTAATGATGTTGTTTATGAAGGAAAACGAAACTGGGTTCACTTAATCTCTGAGGGATACCAGTTCATTAGCTGTAGCAGTATAGTCATAAATGAATATGAAGGAAAATGCTTATCTAGGTTTCAATAACATTTCTGGTTCAGGTTCTTGAGATTTCCAGTACACAAGTTTATGGTTCAGAATCTATCTGTTTTATAGGTTATCTATGTATTTTTCTCTCAGATTTTTTGGTTCTTGCACCAATTCTGTCATTTTCAATATGTTGTAGATTTGCAATACTATTCTGATATACTGCAAAATTTCAGGGATTGCTTGTTTATGGGAAACAAGGCCTGGAGCTTTATAATAGAAATTTAGATCCAGACATCTGCAAAGAGGTATTTTAGTTTTCTACAATATCACTCATAAAGATATAGTTTGTTCCTGTAAGTGTACTGTCTATAATTTGAATTTATAATATGTGAACTGTTATGGCTCCAAAATCCCATTTGATCATTCCTATCCCATACAACTCACACTCCAAAAAGATAGTCCAGAAAAGGCATGTTTACCTGTCATAGAAGGCCTTGACGAAATTTGTCCTACAAAAAATACTCGGTTTCATGGACTGCCCGTTGAAAATGAAATGAAGCAGAACTATGTACATTGACAATGGAAGGGCAACCCCAAAATTTTGCCCTTCCTGGGTTTTCAATGGGCTGTGGGAGTTTGGAAGATTCGGATGGGTGACAGGTCACGGTGGACCTCAGTTGTAATTGACGAATTGGCAGTGACAAGGTGGAAGCCCTTTGGGCTCAGTGAGTAGGTGGTCACAGTAAAGTCTGGACGTGAGGTGACTCAGTTACGGACCAGGGTGTCACTGTCAATCGGCCTGCCCAGTCTGATCGCTGCCAACAAGTGCTCGGTGCATTTATGTGAACTTTGAATGGAACTGGGCCACTGGTCCTCTGGGAGTCGTGGTTTTGATTTCACGGTGTGGCTGTTGTACCCACGGGCCACCTTTTCAATCTCAGGGTCATTCATTCCTCTCACCCACTACGCATTACCCACTTCACACTCTGCTCATTCCCGCGTCTCAACGATGATGAAGACCATGCTCTCCATTATGACCATTCCTAAACTGGAGTTAAAAGTAAAGTACTGATTTGAATCTATCCAAAGGTATACAGAGAGAATAGATTTGAATGGGCAGGTCACAGATTGGAAATTTCGATCTCTACTGGCAAATTACAATGCCAATTTAATGTTACATTCATCGTTCACTGGCTGCAGTTCCTTGGTGTTAATGTGGAATGGTGGATTTTGTATAGTTGGGTGGTCCAATTTTTTTTGCATGGCAACCTTGGTAATTTCGGCATGTTGAATGGTGGATTTTGTATAGTTGGGTGGTTCAATTTTTTTTGCATGGCAACCTTGGTAATTTCGGTATGGCAACTCGAGGTAAACTCTGTTGTTGTAGTTTTCTTTTAAGAGTTTTTTATCTTGGATATTTTAGGGTTTGGTTTGATTTGGGCATTTGCAGGTATGGTTGTTACTGGGGCGAGGGTTCATTTTTCTTCAAGGATGTGTTTTAAGCTATCTTGCTTCCACAATTACAGTTGGCTCAAGTAAGGTGTTTACTTTTCCTCGAGAACTATAAATTGTAACGTGTAACCCTCTAACCATGAAATATTTTCTTTGGCTTTAAGAATTTATGAATTTATCTATAAAATTTAATTAAGATATCTTAATCTTGGCTCTAAGAATTTATGAATTTATCTATAAAATTTAATTAAGATATCTTAATCTTGGCTCTAAGAATTTATGAATTTATCTATAAAATTTAAATTTATCTCACCAGAAAGAAATCCCAGTCAATATTTAATTAAATTGTACTAGAAGATTTCAATATTTAATTGAGCATTATGTCTTTATGATAAACACATATTACAGCACAATATATTACACTCAATCAGTAGAATTGGTTTCCATTGAAAGCATAGAGGGAAGCCAAGATACCAAAAATCTTACCCTTTAATGAGGCAGTTAATTTCTGTAATTAGCTCTCTTTATAATGTCTCTCTAAATCTCAGCAAAGAGGGCATCTAATGCTATTTAACAATATGAAACAGCCCTGCAGTCCCCTGGTGAAAAGTATTCATTCTCCTCCCATTTCTATTTGCATTTCAGATTTCACCAGTCATGCCAAGAGCCAAGCAGATCAGATTGTTGGGCAAGTAGGTCTCCCTATTTTCATGGGAGCATTTACACTTTTGGGTCTGGATGTAACTTCCTCTACTGAAGTAATTTTTGGGCGTGTAATCTCAAATCCCATTGAATTTCTTGCACAAATTGGTGGTATTGTGCCCATTTCACTATCCATTTTTGGGGTTTCCCGGTTTTGTCCAGAGCTTCATTTGGGATCAGAGGGGCTCATATACCAACAATTCTAAGAGCGTTGGTAGCTTGTGGGTGGTTTGGCATTGAGACATGGATTGGTGGGCAGGCCATATTTGTGCTCCTCAATGCCCTGCTGAAGGGGAAGATGACAGGCCTATTCATTCCATGGCTTGGAACCAGTGTTCCTGAATTTGCATGCTTCTTGGATTTCTGGATTTTGTAGCTAGTAATTATGTGGAATGGGATGGAGAGCGTCAGGAAGCTGGAGAAGTACTCTGCTCCGATCTTGATTGCACTTTCTGGGGCTCTGTTGTTATGGGCCTATGTGAATGCAGGTGGGTTTGGCCCTATGCTTTCCATGGCATCACAATTCGGTAAGGGAGGTGCTCGGCAAGGCATGTTCTGGTCTGTCTTCTTTCCTTCACTTACTGCCAATATTGGCTTCTGGGCTACTTTGGCTCTCAACATACCTGGTAAGTCTTTTTCTCACCCTATCTTGTGACCCATGTAATGTGATGCGTGATTGCACTTACTGATTTGAATCTGTCCAAAGGTATACAGAGAGAACATATTTGAATGGGCAGGTCACAAATTGGAAATTTCGATCTCTGCTGGCAAATTACAATGCCAATTTAATATTGCATTCATCGTTCACTGGCTGCAGTTCCTTGGTGTTAATGTGGAATGGTGGATTTTGTATAGTTGGGTGGTCCAATTTTTTTTGCATGGCAACCTTGGTAATTTCGGCATGTTGAATGGTGGATTTTGTATAGTTGGGTGGTTCAATTTTTTTTGCATGCCAACCTTGGTAATTTCGGTATGGCAACTCGAGGTAAACTCTGAATTTATCTATAAAATTTAATTAAGATATCTTAATCTTGGCTCTAAGAATTTATGAATTTATCTATAAAATTTAACTAAGATAAAATCTTGATGACTAGATAAGTTTGATTTTTTTTTAAAATTACAACTTTAATAACATTTAATAAAAATCCATTAAAAACAATAATGACCCATGGATTTACTATTACATTTTCAAATGAAAAGAATGATTTATTTTTGCATATCAGCATTGAAGGGCTCACTATCTACTAACCCTTCAAAGTGAAATGGGACCCTGCACTTCAAATTTGATCCTTGGTAGGGTTGTATACACAATCCATCATCCATTTTACCGAATTGATGAAGGGCATAATGGTTGGTCATGCAACAATGGCATCCCAACCCACGCATAAAACCTTGGGATAACAAAGGAGATGTATCACTGTAACCTCAACACGATTATCCTCTCACTTTAGGCCCAACTCTCCAAGGCCAAGGAGGTCTCCCAGTACTTTATAAAACCACTTAAGTATAAACAAAAGATAAAGTAATGAAAGCTTTAATACTTACAACTTGTAGTAGATCAAAAGATGCTACAAGTTATAATTAGGGTTACCACATTCATTCCATGAGAGACTTGAAATGAAATATACTTTAGCAATATGACAAGTAAATAATGCATTCAATAACATAAACAATGCTTCCAACTTGTTGATATTCTGGCAGGTTGGGGGCTTATGGATATTTAATATATATATATTTTTTTAAAAATTCACTGCCGTCGCTTAAGCGACAGCTCTATCTGTCGCAATTGCGACGCTTCTTGTTAATACGCGTCGCTTAAGCGACGGTTCCTGGCTGGATATGAAAGGTTTAAAAAAAAAAAAATCAAAACGAGCTGTCGCAAATGCGACGCTTCTTGTTAACACGTGTCTCTTAAGCGACAGTTTCTGGCCAGATATTAAAGGTTTTAAAAAAAAAAATCAGATCTAGCTGTCGGAAATGTGACGATTCGTCTTCATATCCGTTGCTTAAGCGACAGCTATATCTGTTGTTTTTGCGACGCCTTGTCCTGATATCCGTCGCTTAAGCGACAGCTATATCTGTCGTTTAAGCGACGCTTACTCTTTAAAGCCATGGTTTAAGCGACGGTTATACCTGTCGCTTATTCGACGGTTGACATTTAACCGACGGTTAGTTAAGTGTCGCTTAACCGATGGGTACTTAAGTGTCGGATAACCGACGCCAAGTTTCCGACGCTTAAGAAAAAATCAAAGTGTCGTACATGCGACAGGAAAGTGTCGAAAATCCGACATGATGGCCGTCGGATTTTGGGTCGAAATGTAGTAGTGTCAGGAATATTTATTGTGATATTGGGTGTGATAGACAACAAGGGGAAGTCTTCCATCCATGAAGATAACACCAAATCTTTAGTTCTTTTGGGTGTGATGAATTCTAGGTCGTACTCTTGGAGAATGATAATCCACTTGGAAGCATGACCTTAGATAAGGAAGTGAATCAAGAGATAGCACATAGGGTTAGAATGGGCCATGACTCAATTTCGGCTCAAGAGAATGTAGTGACAGAGATTCTGTACTGAAAAGACAACGACGAGGGCCATATTCTCTTTGTGGGAGTAACATATATGTGGTCCAGAAAGTTTTTGAATTATGTAATAGATCACATGCTCTTGACGAGCATCGTCTTCTTGGACTAAGACTCCAACGATAGAATTTTTAGATGTCGACACATAGAGGATAAATTCCTTGTTGAATTCATAAGGAGACAACAATGGAGAGAAATTTATAGCTTGTTTCAATGCATCAAAAACGAATTGCACGTTCTCATCCCATACAAAAGGAATGTTGGTATGGAGCAAGCATAAGAATCCATGTACTTTCGTTGCATAGTCCAGAATAAACCAGAAAAGGAAATTGGCCTGGCCTTGGAGGCTATGCAATTGGCATAGAGTGCAAGGAGGGGAAATATTTATGATGGCTTGAACCTTTAAAGGATCTATGGTAATCCCTTTATGAGACAAGATCAATCCTAACAAGCGAACGATTGGGACACATAACACACACTTGATGGGGTTGAAGTGAACGTTATATTTGTGACATAGCAGGAAGACTTGCAGTAAGTCTTCCAAATGTTGAGAATGCTTCCGAGATCGAGCCATGAGGTCATCTAAACAAACCAATATAATGTGAATGAGGTCATGGAAGAAAAAGGTCACGGTATGTTGAAAAGTGGCGCTAACATTTTTTAGTCCAAACGACATGACATGATATGTAAAAGTTCCCTAGGGGTTAGTAAATGCAGTTTTGTACTAATATTATTTGCGGATCTGAATTTGGTTATAACCTAAAAACCATCCATCAAGGAAAATACTGCATGACCGGCATGAGTGTCGATGATTTGGTCAATAAATGGAGTAAGGAAGTTGTCTTTGGGACACACCAAATTCAAGTCACGGAAGTCAGTACAAAACTGAATGGTACGCTATTTTTTATTGACAGGAATGAGATTGGAAACCCAAGTGGTATATGTGATGGGGTATATGAAACCATCTTTGTGTATTTTTTTATCTCGGCTTTGATGGCAGGGGCCTTTGATGAGTGAATGGGTTGTTTATTTTGGTGAACGGGGGAGACATTGGGCCATGTGTCGATGTGATGTTTAATGATATAAGGATCAATCCTGTGCATCTTGGTATAGGACCAAGTGGAAATACCATGAAATTCCTGAAAACGTGTTTTCTAGGAAGTGACTTCTTCATGGGAGAAAGAAGCACCAAGCATAATATCCTCAACTATCCTGATAGTGGTTAATATATCAAATTTAATGGTTGGTGAAATGTTGTCCATGTCACCTTCTTCAAAGGCCTTAGATGCAGGAATTGGGTTTTTAAACCAATCGACACTTCCATGGATGAACTCTTTCGCTTCGATAGAGAATTGGTCCAATGATGAAGAAGGCTCATCGAGGATGAAGAAGGAGAGATGGTTCAAATCATCCCAAGGATATTCACAAATCAAAAGAGCTTCAAGGATCTCCTCGTCATTGTGAAACTAGCACATAGATAAATTAGATGGATCTTCTATGGACGAGGAGGGAAATGGGATACTGGAAGTAGAGATGGTGTAAATGGTGTTATTGGTCTCTGAATAAGATTCCTAAGGGTGGATCTCCTCAAGGACAGTGATTTTATACTCATGGGAGTGCTTGCGAAGGTCACCAAGGAGAGACCGATACTCGAGCAAGTTTGGGAAATGATGTGAATAATGACCATATAGGCCACAAACTACACATGTGTGGTTGGTTCGTAGCGATTTGTTTTTAACCGAAGGTATGGTTGGTACATTGACAACAAGAGCATTATCGGTCTCAACTACTGTGCATATATGGGTGCGAAGGATTGGAAAATAGGGACAATTTTGTGTCGTATAGCCTTAGAAATCGCATAAAGCACATGTAGGAGTAGGGTGTGGTTCTGTTTGGGATTTAGGTTCCTTACCCCTATTCTTTATGGGAGGAGGAGGGGAAGAAGTAGAGACAAAAGAAACCATTTGTATGGCAGGAGCTGGGTACGACATCGTGTCAATAGGCTGGAATGGAGTTAGCATGATATGTGGTGTTGGGAGAGGGGTGGGTGGATCCAGGTGCCACATGGGAATACCCAAAGTAAAGCCAAAAAGGTTGAGAGTAGCCATGAATGGCTTACTCACGATGTCAAAAGGTGGAAAGAGGAAGGGGATCTTATGTATGGAGAATGAACCCCAATAATTCCCCAAGGTCTATGGTTGGGTTTAT
>LPNX010488577.1:328112-338328 GCA_001517045.1 Pseudotsuga menziesii | reverse complement strand
GGGGGGAGGAGTGGGGTGGTAAGGACAAAAAGGTGTTCATCAAAGGAGAAATGGTAAAGAGACCTGGTCCAACAATAGATAGGGAAGGTATGAATATGTTGTCGATGGTGGTGTTGATCATAGGGAGGACTTGTCCTGGTGTGTCCAATCCATTATGATCATAATATGTCAGTTGATTGATGGTCACGATCTTCCCATCATGGGGGAACATCAAGATTCAAAATATGATAGAAGCAACAACTCACATTGCATGCATATAACTTTTTCCTATGGGAGGGTTGTAATTGAGTTGGGCATTGAAAAACTCAATGTCAATCAACATGATTTTTACAGCTAAATAAATGGGTACATTCGTGATAACTCCCTAGGGTTGAGAAGCATGACCATCGTAGGCACGAAGGGCAGTGGTGGAAGGTTGAAGGGTTGGGGATCCAAGTTTCTACCAAACAAAGGTTGAAATAATGCAGGTGGATGCACCCTCATTAATGATGCATCAATGAATGACCAAATTCTAAATCATGACCAAAACCTGGAAGGTGATGGATGATGCCATTAGGTGTTCTCCTTAATCCAAGTTGAAAGTGATCAACCGGGAATAAGAGGGATCGGGGGAACCTAATGTGGATAAAAAATATTTGTGTTGTGAAGGGAATATTTTGAGGACTTCTAGAGTAGACATGGCCAAGGGAATCTGGGTTAAGTAATCGAAAATACTGTAATTAAAAGCGGCTATGGCAGTGGGGTTGTTTGCAACACGATGCAAAGGGAACCGTGGGACTTTGGAAGTCCCATTTGTGGGGGCTCTAGGAAAATGTAAGGAGATATCAAGAGCGATAGAGGTGGATGCCATGGATGGATTAACAGTTTCAGTGGTGGATCTATACTGGATTCGCTGAGTTTGTAAATTGACATCAGATGATAACATCATAAGGTGATGGACACCAAGGTCAATGGGTGAACCTGCAGGCATGGGTGTGGGGGTTTGTGGTACCAAGCACTAGGTTGCAACCATTCCTTGATTTGGTAAGGGGTTCTGCAGCACCATAGGTGGAGGACCCAGTGGTGCTAGGTTTGGTTGATTCAAAGTGGTCGCATTGGGGTCACGTTGATTATCAGTTTGTAGGAAATGGTGGACTTGATCCATATGGGGAAACTGAGGTGTATAATTGTTGTAAGTGTTACTAATAGAGCACTAATGGTTAGTCCACAATTGAGGGTTCTTCCCAAGTCTAGGTGGATGTTGGGGATTTTGTACTAGGGGGTTAGCTCTATTTTTGTTTGGAGTGTTGGGTTGTTTCCCTAAGTCCTTCCTCTATGTCATCGTCGCTGCCCTTATTGGTTATTGGGGGTGAGTTTATTAGGGAGGTTCTACTAAGCATAGACCTATCCTTGAGGAGCAATAGGATTCAGGGTCAGAGCATGTGTAGGTTGCACAGGTGGTGGGTAATAGGGAGGAGCAGATGGAGGGACTACAAATCCTATAATTTGACCATTACACCCAGGTGCGGAGAAATTTGGTCTGTGAATGTGAGGAACTAGTGTGGGAGATGCATAGGAAGGTGTGGCTCCAGACTAAATCATTATTCATGAAAACTCAGGGGCATAACCTGGCTGGGAAACACTAGGGGTGGTACCAAAATGAGGTCAAATTGAAGGAGAGGCCATGTATTGGTGAGGATGTCAAGTAATAGATCCATTGGCCCCATCATTGCCATGAGACTCCCTTGGTGTATCTCGACGTAAGGAGCGAGATTTGGGAGCATCATGTATAATGGTATACAAATAACCCAATTGGGCATAGATAAGATCGAACTATTGTGCCTTGAGGATGGGTTCCTCCTTAGTTTGTGGGCACTCAGATGTGACGTATTTAGAGATGAGGAGGAGTAAGGTTTTGGGAAACCAATCTAGTAAAATCCTATCATCTAACTAGATTTTACACAATCTACAACGACAATGTCACTCAAGGATATGATCTGTGATATGTGTAGCAATGTTCTGTCACCAGGATAAGTGGATTTCCATGCTTTCATCATAACAAACGGGTAACTAGAAGTACTAGAGAAACATCAAGAATAATGAGGAAAAGTCCAGATAAGTGGTATGAGGTAGTTCAATGTACCATTTGGCTGCAACACTAGTGAGTGTGTGTTGGAATAGCTGCAATCGAATAGAGTCATCCACTATGTTGTTAGATGAACACCATATGTGGAACGACATGATGTGGTTTTGGGGGTCTTCTCCCACCTTTCCCTCAATCTTAGGGATGTATTATGGGAGTTTGGTAGGCATGGGAGGCCACAACGGGTCTTAATGGATGGGTTCATTCATAAACCATGCCAAATAAGGCAAGTTGAGACTAGCCATAAATGGTATACTAGGAATGGGACTAGATAAAGGAGGGCCAACAATGGTGTTGGGACTAGCGGGAATGTGGTTTCCACATACAAATGGGGGTTCGTATGGCTGACTTCTGAGAATATGAGTAGTAACTCGAATGGTATGAATAACTAGAATGGTGGTGGAAGGGCTAGTTCCCCCATGCATAAAAGAAAGTATAGTATGAACCATGGTGGATGGAGTGGGGCCACCATTAGTGGGTAGCATATCAGCAATAGTGTATATGGTGGAGAGGGCCCAACTAGGACTAGGACCAGGACCTATGGGTCTAGCAGAAGGGATGCCCGAGATGATGGGTGGAGTGGTCATGAGTCCATTATTTTTCGCCTCCTTGTGAAAGGGGTTAGGAGGTACACCAACCATGGGGCTAGATGGGGCAGTGAAAAAAGTTAGTTCAGATTGATAAGAATTTGAATCAGAATTAGATGTAGTGTATGGCTCTGAAGGTGGTGAATGACATCGAATATGGATCTGACAGTGACAGTTCAAGGAACTAAACTAATTGGTATGGCCCCTAAGTTTATGTGAGTAGCATGTTTGAGAAATGATGACATGATGGTGTGTTGTGTAAGTACAAGAGGGTCAAAAAAAATTTCAAAAATCCAACTACAGTCGAGTGTGTAGAAGAAGATCGTAAAAATGGTGGCTCACAGACCAAAAAGCAAGCTCGAAAACTGAATTGAAACAACGTGTTACGGAAGTCGAGTCTACAACAAAGTGGTTAGAAAACCAACTAGTAGCACTACCTATAAATAAAATGACACACTAACCTATGCAGTATAAGTGCAAACAAAATCCTAGCTACAAGATCAAAGTCCCTCACAAATCATTATCCTCTACCAAGTGATGAAATCCTAATCAACCAATATGAAATGGAAGAACAAGAGGCTAAGAGAATCCCACTATCGAGAGGGACCTCGGCTACAAGAGCGCTAAATAGACTGACACCTAGGCTACCTTGTTCATGTCACATCCGGTGTGGTTTCTTTTCACTTCATCCCTTTGGTCCTCGACACTCGATATGGTCTTCAGCATGCACAAGGGGGAATATGAATGGGAAGCCTTCAGTGTAGAATAGAGTGTGGCATTCCACCATAAATTTTGGAACACCTTTATTGTAGCTTACCTGTGCAAAGCAGGGGGCCTTTGAAGTATCAATCATGACTGTGTCAACAAGTATAAGAGGATTTGGTACCCTAATGGAAAACACCTATGTCTCAGATGTAAGTGACAAAGGGGTGTTATTTGGATTCTTGTCCCCAATATCCTAACTTAACTACAATATTGTTTTGGTCCTCAAATGAGGTTACAATGTTGGTTGAGTTAAGTTAAATTTTAGGCTAGCTTGGGGTCATGAACCAAGTGTTTTAATGTAGGGTGTGAGATGTGTGCACAAGTGATGTGTAATGTATAAACCCCAACGATCTCATGACCGATACATAAATAAGATAAATAATAGTAAATAACAGTAAATAATTTTCAAAACAACTATTTCTTCCAAAAAATTAAAATGTACACAAGTAAATGAGCCCATAAGGAATTGAACAAGTTGTAGGAAACACACCAGGGGTCTCAACTACCAAGCTCAACTAGGGGGGTCACATACAAGGAAAATAGGACCATAAAACAAACTAGGGGGTTGTCATCAATCAAATTTGGAAGTAAACAAGTTGGGAATCGATAGAACATAAATAGGGGGTCCAGAAAAGGTTCTCAACATTTAAAAGGATTGAAAAAATTGTAGGTCACACTTATCGGCAAAACATGTGCGATCGGAGTCGCACAGAACTGTAAAACAGTTGTGATCAAGACAGAAAATCAATCAAAAGGTTCAGGTCACACAAAATATGGGTTTTAGTTGGACAAGTCTCACAAAAATGGGTCATAGTAGAGGTCGAGATCACTCTCGAAGCCTAGAAAAGTTCGATATGGAATTTCGGTCCAAGACGCACTTATCAAGGTAGAAGGTGCGACCTAGGTCATGCTTATCCGGAAAAAAGGTGTGGCCTAGGTTGCAACCTTCTATCGGATAGGTTTGATCCAGCTGAAACTAAGAGTTTTTGAGAAAAAAATTGTCGACTTGGGTAGGGGGAGTAAGAAATAGGACAAGACTGGTTCGGATCCGCCACAAGGGGGTCATATTTGTGACGGCTAAAGGTAACAAAGTAGGAAAAACCAATATAAACACCTATAAAAACATAGATCCTTGGGGATCAAGACAGTGGAGTCGCCAAAACTATAGTGGGGGTTTCTCCCCTACTATGTGCAAAAGCACCTACCGTAAATCAAACAAATCATAGGGTAGAGTTCATGGTGCAAGGGATTTCTCAACCTCGACTTGCAATAATAAGCAATAACAACATAAATATTTTTATGATGTTTTATATATTTTTGCTAACTCATAAAAACAAGAACACGCATACCTTTCAATAATATGGGCCACTGTAGTCGTTTGAGAAAATGGTCCATCGGCTCCATGGTTTGGTTCTTTAGTCGTCTCCACTAATGGTGGTCAAAAGGGGGAATAGATCCAAGAGGGTATGAAGAAAGCTCAATATACACCTTGGAAAATGATATGGCAAAAATATGGGAACAATGGCAAAAGGTGACAAGTAATGTCATGTAATTTAATGTTTTTGGGGAGACATTCACAATGTATTTATATGATGATCCAAGGTTTTTTGACCCATGGTAATAAACCATGGTATTTATCTATGATTTTTGACCCATTCTCATTTATCATTTTTTGGTCCTTTTTTGAGAGAGTGGGGATAAATCATGATAAATGATCAACTTCCATGTATTAATGGGGGAAGGAATAATAATGTTTTGGACCATATTTGGTGAAATTTTAATTTTGAAGGTCCAAACAAAGGAAATAATGGTGGGATTATGATGTATAATTATGGTTTGGACCATGGAGATCTAAGTGAACAATTTTTTGTGTTAACAGTGCTATCATTTTTCTAGTAGAAATTTCAGAAATCTCTAGTTCATTGGGAGTGAAAGAGACTTTATTAGGGTTCCATTGTGTGCCATTTAATACCAAAATATAATATTTGCAAAAAGAGTAGGAAAATACAAAACATTTTGAAAGCTTCCATTTTCTAAATCAATTATTCCCTTACCTTGGGATGGAATCTCTAATTCATGTCCCATCAAGATTGAAGGACCATGAAAGGATTGAAAAAAAGTGAAGGACTCCCTTTTGGAATCCATATGCCTAGATGCTCCAGATTCAATAATGAAAGAATTATGTGAAGTGCTTTCCATTAGTGCATGACGCCTTTCTTTATCTTTTGTACAGGAACTTGCATATTTTCTTCATGCACTCTTACGGACCAGAAGATTGTTATTTTCTAGAAGTTGATCCATCATGTCAATGGTTTTCTTCATACATGAAATTTTAGGATGAAATCCCTTGTGGTAGTATGTGCACATATTCCTATGTTTCTTATTCTTCTACTTGTCCTTCTGGGAATTTAAAGGGTCAAATGGTGGTTTGGAATTCTCCTTCTTTCATCTAAGAACTTCTTCTCTTGGGCCTTTTTCTTCCCTTTGTCTTTCTTAGAATATCTAGCAACAAGTACTTGGTCTTTTAATGGATTAATGGCACCCATTTGGAACAATTTTTCTTTCTCATGGGTGAGGGACTTCATTAATACTGCTAAGGAAGGCATCTTCTAGTTTCGAAATGTCAGCTTAATTGCATGAAAAGTAGATATAAACACTACATATTTTCGCCATAGTTTTGAAAGAATAGACCAGATAAATTATTCCTCTTTATTTTCGATCCCATGCTTTTTGGGTTGAAGTGCCAAAGACTTAAAATTTGTGAAGAAGTCATGTATGGAATAAAAATTATTGGGGCTCATAGAAATTAATTCATTTTCTAGTTGATGGCCTCTCATATCATCTATCTTTCTACATCGATTTTGACATATGAAAGGTGGATTTAAAGGTTCATATTAGGATGTGACATATAGGGAGCATATAAAACATACCAATGGATTACACAAAAGTATTAAACACCATAGAAATCCCTTCATACAAGTCCGGTATACAACTCATTCAATATGGGGGTCAAATACATGAAAACTAGTGAATTAATAGCATGGAATTGCAAGAGTTTCACATATGGATTTATTAGATTTTAATTCATAGTAACTCTAGTGGTAACTCATGATAGGAGGCCAGTTAACTAAAGGTGTGATGGTGCATGAGGCATTTTGACTAGAAATTAGGGAGAGGATATCAAGGAGGAACATGATGTGACTGAGAGTGGTCATTTGATCTCATTATTAACAATAGATAAGCAACTAGTTGTATTTAGTTTGTATCATTAATGAAAATTTGTTATCTATCCCTCCCCCACATGCAAGTGTAATATGTGTCTTCACTAATTGGTTGAAAGTTAATATTATTTTGAAAATATACTTTTAGAATTATTCAAAACTATTTGCATGTTCTTGTAGTATTTGAAACTTTCATTTCAGTTAAAATCTTGTGAGGAGGGTACCTGGTGTTGCTGTAGGTCGCAAATTTTTGATAAGGAGTAGATAAAAGGGGCATATTAGGAGTGGGAAGGATCAACCATCTAAAGAGTTATTTTCATCTCCTTTCCATCTCTTTATATCTTTATTTTCTTGGTTATTATCCTTGAAGAGTGTTGAATGTACGCTTATATAAACCTAATATTCTTGGTTATTACACCATACTTGAATTTATCACACCATGTATCCTTTATATGCTTCATGGCTATCGAATCTGCAAGAATTCACATAACTCGTAGATCAATTATGTGCAAGGCATGCCACCCCTATAACATGGCTAGTTCTATGCAATGAAAAATCCTTTGAATCCTTGTGATTATACACACGTGCCTCAATATCTTATGAGGAGGGTCATGTGCCTTATCCTTTTATATAAATGGTACATGCCATGATGACATTCAGGACATATATAGTTGTCTCGTATCCACCTTTATATAAGATACAATCATTTGGATAAGCTGGTCATGGAGGATGAGTTGGTCACACAAGATGTCAGTTTCTAAGTTTGACTAGCTTTCCCTTTCCCACTTAAAAGTAGGAATAAAGTTTTCTAAGGAAGAAAAGATAGGAAGGAGTAGTTTCTATTCTAGGGAGTCAATAAAGTTGTAAGAACCTAACCATAATCGGTATAAATGCGCTCCAGGGGTATGCATGGAAAGTATTGACCAAGTGGTGCAAGTGGAGGCCAACTACCTAGTCGAGAATATATGAAATTAGCTAGAAATGATTAATTATTTTTATCCTGAGTATGGAGTGGGTTCATAATATTATTACATCTCCCTTTAAGTTTGAATTTACAATGGAGTATCTAAAATAATATCATAAATACGAATGTATATAGGGCACAATAGCAAGAATATGGTCACCCTTTACAATTATTTTTTTCAAGAAAACTGAGGAAAGAGGTAAAACCGCATGGGGAAAATCCTCCCTCTAGAAAGGACAAGGAACAATATGAAAAACATGTCTTGATTATTTCTTTTTCTTCACTTGGATGAGCTGATTGATCTACTTCTTGAATAATTTGATGAAGAAATTGTGAACTCTCTGATCATGTACTAGAGTGTTGTCTCTGCAAAAAACTAGTGGAGAGGGTCCTTGTAGCTTAACATACTCTGAGTTCAAAACATAATCAATAAATGAAAAGAGACAGTGTACATACTCCTTCCCAAAGAGTAAAAAATACAATACAATCAATTGCTTGTATAGTTGCAGAATGGTGAAATGGACCATCTATCTTCCTTTCAAACTATTGTAGCACCTTCCTAATTCTGAAATGAGGCTAAAGAGACTCTAAAATATCATAAATATGATCATATGGAGAAGAAAATACCAAAGGTATATAGTGTCTCCATGAGTATATAAGGCTATAGTAGGAAAAGGTTGAACAATTGGGTAAAACTGATGGATGAGTAAATATGAATGGCATATGGATTTGAAATGTGAACCATAGATGTTTAAAAAAAATACAAACATGTGTAAAATAATTCCAAAGGTGACTAATGTCATAAATAAGGAACTTTTAAAAAATAGACAAGACTTAAAACCAACATAAATAAGTAACACTGCATAGGAATCCAATAAAGAATCAAAATGCCACTAGATAATTCTTAAAAATCCCATTCTCAATTAACTAATATAAACATCAGGATGACTTCACTAAAATTTAACATGTCTCCTAAACGTTGATATCTTATCATCCAAATATTTATAACATGCTATAAATCCAGTAATGATTTCCAAGAATTCCAAATAACAATTATTAAACTTGTATGATTTGGTTGCCCCAAAAGTTTGACACTGCTGAATCGTTTCTACATTTTAAAAAACAATAAAACCAAATTCCAACCACAAGTTGCGGTAAAAGTTAAAAAGTCACTTGTTTAGAGGGCTCCTTAAAAAAATATTTCCAATAAATTAGAATTATGCAAAAAAATGATTTTAAAATAATTATAATTATGCAAAAAATATTTTAACATATTTCCCAAAAAAGTTTATTGCCTTGAAGAGGCGCATTCTACAACAGAGTACGGGAAGATGTGCAACTCCTTCCATGCTCATCCTTGACACATGTTCTTTTTAAAAAATAATAAAATATTATAAAAAATAATATATATATACAACTACACAGATTTTAAAATGCTTCCTCAATATTTACACTTTAAATAGAGGTTTACACTTAGAGAAATTTGATCCCTTATTAAATCTCTTATAGGATGGCTGTATGCTCGTCTATATGAAATTTTATCATAAAAATGGTTCTCAACCTTATTACTAAAAGGCTTGATTAGTTTTACTCAAAAAAGATTTACTATATATCAAAAGTTTGGGCCCATCAATAAAAAGACATACAAGATAATTAGAAAGTTATAAGTTTAAACTACCTTTCTAAATTCCCTATTAGGTTTGTGTATTTTTCAATCTATACAAAATTTCTGCTTGGAATTTTATGGTAAATATAATTTTAAATGGAAGATACATATTTCTAAACTTTTTGAACATGGTATGTTTTTTCCAATATTTGTTATATAAAATTAGAAACTCATTTATATTTAAATATTAATAATACAAACAAATAATTGTGATATCTTATAATAACTACAGTAATAAAATAAGAAAACATAACTGTTCTCAGGATTTGAACTTCTTATAGCATGTTCCACTCTTCCCAGCTTTACAAATTGCAAAAAATACAATTAATTTTAAATTCTTTTTCAAATAAATCAATAAAAATGTAAACAAAAACTTACTAAAACCCAAAAATTGAAAATGTGATAGTAATATCAAATCTAAATCCATTTTTAAAAGATATCAACCTATCTATTCAATCCAATTTTAAAAACCTCCATCATTATAATATCAAAACCACCATCATTATAATATGAAATCCAGATCAATGGTTCAAAAGCATTTAAAAACCACCATCATTATAATATCAAATCTATATCAATGATTCAAAAGCATTTTGACCTATCTGTTTATCTATCTATCTATTCCATTCCAATCCAATCCAATCCATGGCTATTTCTGTTGGGGCAAGTAAAAAACCTAGATCCACTCTGCAAAAACATTTTGACCTATCTATCTAATTCTGTCTATGGTTGGGGCAAGTAAAAAACCTAGATCCAGTCTGGAAAAACATTTTGACCTATCTATCTAATTCTGTCTATGGCTATAGCTATTTTTGTTGGGGCAAGTAAAGACTGGAGGCTCTCCCGTCAACTGTTGTTGAAGCGTGAGAGGGCCAACACTATACCTGGCGT
>LPNX010488577.1:297838-327920 GCA_001517045.1 Pseudotsuga menziesii | reverse complement strand
TGCCTCCCGGCCTTGGTCTCCTCGGGCGTGTAGCACCAGCGGACGTGGACTTTGTGTTTCTGTTGGGCAGAAGAATCACGCTCAATCTTCGTGATTTTCGCCACTGCTGTGGACTGGCCACATCGGAGGCGCACGAAGCTGTCCACGCTCATCCTCTCCTCGCTCCCGCGGATGAAAAGCCTTTTCGGCTCTGCTCTACGGCTGCTCTTCATTTTCGACGACGTGGCAGCTTTGGAGACGGCCGTTCTTTCTGTTGAGCACAATATTTACGATGCATTAAATGCGAGGATCAGAAAACCAAGTCCAACACAATGGACGGTCAATGTGTTTTTGGAGTGCATATAAACCGTTGGATGCAATGCACCATTACCTCTACATACTTGAATGTATTAAATGCTGAATGCATATTGATTGCCAACATAATTTAATAGAAAAAACCAATGCTGTTTACACGGAATAAGGCCTCAACAGTCACTAGCTTTTGTGGGAAATTCACTACATCTAATATTCAGGAGGAAATGGATGGATATTTTCTCATAGCTGTCGGACTTCATGAATTGCTAAATGACAAGTTTTCTGATTAAAATCATGGTCAATGCAAATAACAGCAGTAATTAACAATAGATAACCAGCAACTTTGTACTTCGTAAATTTTTTGGACTCTCGGAAGGGCTGGAGATTACTCCGGTTGAATTATCTTCGTTCCAATAACAAGCGTGGTAACATTTTGCGCGAAGGTTGCATGACCAAAATCTCGAAGACCGCAGGGAAAAGGCGGTATCCGCGGGACTGAGGTCAGAGGATGGACACATTAGGGTTTTATGTGACTCAGGTTAGGTTAAGTTTGAAAGGATTGGCACGTTAGGGTTTTATGTGACCCAGGTTAGTTTTCAAAGGATTGGCACAATGCTGTTTTATCTATGATAAACTTTCCGGGCACTTTTCAGCAGTTCAGACAAAAAGAAATATCCTGGGGTGACTGGGACTTAACATCATGGATCAAATTAATCTCAAGCTTGTGGACCATGGTGAAGAAGAGATTCAAACTTTAGGACACATCAAAAATATGTGGAGATTTCAAAGTGCAGGAAGGCATTGAACTTAGATTTGATCCATGAAATTCGAGAAAGATTTACTAGATTGATTTTAGCCGAGGAAGGGTTAGTTAGTAGTTTTAGATGAGAGAGCTTTCAATAAGGAAGGGATCAACCTATAGGATATTCGAGCATTGGAATTTAAGGAAGGCGAAACTGCTACAAGTTAAAATCGAATCCAAGTTAAGATCTAGTTAATTTATACATTAACAAAACAAAATAAAAGCTTACTTTGATTTAATAATAAGAAGGCATTGAATTTAGATTTGACTCATGAAATTCTAGAAAGGTTTACTAGATTGATCTTAGCCCACTAAGGGTTAGTAGTTTTAGATGGAAGACCTTTTAATAAGGAAGGCATGAATCTATCAGATACTCAAGTATTGAAATTTAAGGAAAGCCAAATTGGGACAAGTTAAGATCTAGTTAATTCATACATAAACAAAACAAAACAAAAAAACTTACTTGATTTGATGGGGAGCTTGAAACTATTCGAGATCCACTTCAACTTTCCATAAGCATCCACCAAAATAGACAGAAAAATAGCAGAGCTAGAGGAGCGCTTTCAAAAAGCTTTTAACAAGTTTACAAAAGAGGGAGTCTCTCTTTATATAGGAAAAAGAACTCAACACGCTCCTGAATAAAATAATAAAAAATTCCATATTTAATGCGAGTAATCTATTTATTCTAGGTTTTGGACTTTTGAGTTGTTATTTGGTCCGAATTAGAATTAGGTAAATTTCTTTTGGTAAAATCCAAATTTCAAAGCATTTAAATTGTGTTTTAAATGCATAAGTGGATTTAGCACCCTCAAATACCCCATGACACCCAATTTATGCAATTTCCATAGTTAATATACCTCATTCTAAGATGAAGACAGAAAATATACTCAAAAATGGTTGAAGACCTATTTAGACTACACCAATTTAATCTAGAGATAAATAAATAAATAATGTATGCCTAGTATCAATAAAAAATACATAAAATAAGTAGTTTCTTAAGCCATCTATAAGCCAATCTCAAAAAAAATATTATTCCAACAAAATGGCACATCTCTACAAGATAACCTATGTCAAAAATAAGAATACTCGTCTATAAAGGAGTGGGAATGTGCCCAAATCAGAGGACCCATCTCATCAAATGCATGTGAATATGTGCCTAAGACCCTCAAGAGATAAATAATAACAAAAAGTCTCCATGTGTCAAGGAACTCCACTTAAATTTAAATTATGCCAAGGTCAAGGTCTAACTCCACAAGTTCTAAGTCAAACATGTTCCAAATAAAGCTCCCCAATCTAAGGAATGAATAGCACATGAACAAATGGAGGGGAATGCTGACCACATAGAGACCAAAAATCATCAACATAACTCATACCAAGTATTAGAACATGGAATGAATAGCACATGAACAAATGGAGGGGAATGCTCACCACATAGAGACCATACATCATCAACATAACTCATACCAAGTATTAGAACATGGAAAATAGAAAGGGTGCTAGCTCTAGAAAACCTCAATAATGTATATCCATGAAAAATACCATCAAATATCCAGGAAATACACCCAAGTGCACTTTTCTAATAATTTAACAACTTTTTTATTTTTATCAATTTAAATTTGCACTCGCCATGTTGTGACCATAATTAATCTAGTATTACTTGTTAGACAAGGTGCATTTCCTTGGTTTTTAAGTGAGATAGAGGTTATGAAGTAAGTGTGGTACTTCTTGACCACATTTTTGGCAAATAGTTACTAACCCGCAAAGAAGTTCAAGGTTCCCTACACATTTCAATTTTTTTTCTTCGTGCTCATTTGGAACCCTCACAAAGTAGTCTCCTTGAGAATCTCAAGTTTCAAATCATATCCTAAGTCTTTAACTAGATTTTTGTCACCTTGGGGTTTTCGCCACTTAGGAAGACTTTGGATTTTATGAAATAATAACTAATGATTTATAGTTGACAATTGGATTTTTCGGTGTTTTTCATGTCACACATTGCAAAGGACAAGTTGATTTAAAAAACACATAGATGTCATAGGTCCCAAATGACAAGTTGATTCAGAGAAGACACATATGGAATGCATTGTGAAGTTAGGAGGCATCATTTGTTTATCGTTCTTCCTCCTTGCTTCATTACCACCTCTACATTTTCCATTTTCACTGAATCATGCTCCCATTTCAATATAAGAGGGATTATTAATTTGTGTCATTGGATAATGGGTAACTGTGCTTATAGATCTTCCCCCTTACTTAATTACATCCTCCACATTTTCCATTTTCACCCAATCATGCTTCCATTTCAATAGGATTTAGTTAAATAATCTTTCTTATCACTAACTAATCCATAAACACCATGGAAGCTGTGGGAATTGGATACGAAGAGTGAGTTAAAATAATCCATGTTTTGACAACTATTCTCCATAGACTAGACAACGTGGATTTTTCCATAGTGGAGGATGTACACTTGACTAAACTTAAAGATGAGATAGATCACTTTCATTTGGAAATTGTATTTCAATTTTTTAAGGTGATTATAAGCATCATAAATGTTCCCATTCTAAGCACAAAATTCATTATTCTACACCATATTGGAATCCAATCAATGCAGCTATCATTAGAGAGTTGTTGGTAAGAGAAATATATTCACTATTTTTTTTCAAAAAAAAAAAAACGTTGACTTGATATTCAAGCAAATTCAAAGTTAAACCACCATTACAAATTGTCTTAGTACTACTCATGAGAGCTTGCAGATCAAGTAACCATACCACAGACCCCGCACCGACCAACTCTATAAAGGGATACAAATAGAGTCTTATCTATGGACCCAACTGAGATGAGGTTACTACACAATGTCACTACATATGCTAAAAATATTAAGAGATCCATTCAAAAAAGAGACACTAACAGGTGCTAATACACATTAAGAGAGCTGAAGTTATTAAAACAAAATCAAAGAACTCCTCATAGAGAAGAAGGCCTATCCAGGCCGTGCCCAAGTACACACTCGGGAAAATAGTTGACTGAATGAGTCGAGCAATGTTATGACAGAAGCATAGAAAAAGAACGAGTAAATAAGGAAACACACTATATCAACAGAAAGTATGCACACATACAATATGCAAGAATTTGAACCAATTTCTAGTATTACTTCTTCTCCATGAAGGTTGGTTGATTGTTACAATAATGTACATGTTTGTATAGAATGTTGAGATGCTTGGGTGAGTACCTGTTACATTCAATTACAAAAGAATTTATAATGGTTTGGAAGTTCAACCGTCGCAGATGACTGGAAGATAGATACATTCGGTTGATGTTCGACAGTTATCGGTGCCGACAAGGAATGCCAAGATGATGTATGTCGAGCGTGACACCTATCAAGGTTTGGACTTGTCGAAGCCGATGTTGAACCTGTCGAAGCAGTCGAAGTAGTCGAAGTGCTAGACTTTGTCTAAGTTTGACAACATGCTAACTGCTGGTTGGATCGAGGCCTTCAGTATTTCCCACAACATTCTTGGAGAGCTCATCCGCGAAAGTATTCAACTCCCTATAGATATGATAAATGTGGAACCTTATAAAATTGTTGAACAACAATTTGATCCTACTGCACTAATGTTCCAAAATATAAACCTAGAGGGAGGAAGTACCTGAACTATTCCTTAGTAAATAAAATAGATTAATTATGAATGTTGCGCAAGCGCAGAAGACATCGCGCAAGGAAAAGATAGTGTGCAAGGCTGAAAATAGATTAATTATGAATATTTTGTGTCACTTTTTGTACATTTGACCACATTTTGTGGATATTGGTCATTAGTCAGTTAGGAGTTAGTTATAAATTGTCCAAGTGGACCATGAATGTAAATGCACAAGCCTATAAGTAGATGAAGAATTGTAAATGAAGATATAGATATGGAGAGAGAAATGGTCATGTCCCCACCCTTGTATCGACGAGAGGACACGACTATAATGCTAACAATCCGGGCAAGCTAGCCCCATGAACGTAAAATAAAATGCATTGAACTTAAACATACACAGATGCATAAATGATTATCAAACAACGGAAGCAATTTCATTCATTCAGGGCATTTTAATATGCTCATATTAAATCATAATCACATATACATATGTAGAGATAAAACAAACACAATTGCAAGGAATTAAACACAAGAATACTTATCTTAAAAGAAGCTTGTCCTGCAACCAGCTACGTCACTGCAACGTTCCACCCAACCATAGGCCAGTGTGCTCATCAATTGCTCAACAACACTACCACCCTCGAGCTGGGTATGATTCCACAAGGAATAAGGGGAAACTAGCAGGTTCACATGTAGCCAAGGATACACAAAACTCAGCCAAGCCAACATAGTTGGGCTTATCAAGCTAACAGGGAGGTAGAAAGGTTGGATGCTAAGCTAGTGAGCTCAATCCAAGAGCTATGGACACCTACACCAGAACTAGCCTAACTTCTAAAACATCCACACACACCCAGCACAAGGAAGAATCCCCTTCTCTGCTACCCCCCCCATAACGTGAATGGTTTCACACATAGGAAGCTATGAATGCATGAGAGAGCTCATGTGAAGGAAAAAGGGTGAGGAAAGCATGAAAAGTTGAAAGAATGGTAGAATGGCCTACATTTTTTGGGCTTTTCCTTGCCCAAGGAGTCAAAACACATTTTCCCAAAACTAACGGCTTCTCCAATTCGAATTTTAGGCTATCATACCTTGCGCATCCCATGCAATAACCAACCCAACCAATTTTTGGCAGTAATAAATGATTGGGTGAATGAGACAAGAAAGGTAGTTTACAATTTTGATGGGTTCCCCCCTTGACATTTGGATTTTCCCCATTGTCCCAAAGGTCTGAATATCCCCCCCCATTATCCTTAGAAAATCATGCCCCTTCTCATTATTGTTGCATTGACATAGCTGGTTGTGCGTATTTTTAATTAAAATGCATATTTACATAATGTCCAATTTATAATGTGTTTGGCTAGCACAAAATACCATCGGCATCGATTCTAATCATCGACCATATAACGTTAAATCGATGGTGGGGATTGTCCTATAGCTCCACACCATGATTAATTACAATATATACATCATATACATTTAATGCAAACAGGGTCAAAACTGGGGTGTTACATTCCCCCCCCCTCCCTTCAATAGCACTATCCTCGGTGCTTTACAAAATTGAACAAAAATGCTACACTTGCATCGCCTCAGTGCTCCGTAGAGTTGAACAAAAATGGATGTGTCAAGCACATGGAATTTTCCAGCTCCCATGTAGCCTTGTCAGGATAGTAGTGCTCCCATTACACGGGGGCTTCACTTGTTGACCAATATCCTATCACGTTAGTTCATATTGTGGGTTTTAAAATTATCAAAAATTGAACCAATATATTGCAGGTCTTGGGGGGGATGAGGGGTTTAGGGTGGGGTTGGGTAGGGTGGTTTATAAGGATTGAGGTATAAAAGGGGTGGGGAGGAGGTTTTAAGTATTGGGAAGGGGTTTCAACAAAAAGAGTTTGGGTCAATATCTCTGGAAATTAAGGGTATTCTTTAATATCCCACGATCGCACGTGCTATGTGAGAGGTTCACTAAGTGAATCCCTCATGTCCCATTACACCTTTACCTGCCCTATGGCTTGGTTCCAAAGCATTGTGACTTTCCCATCGAGGATGTGCATTGGCTTGATTTGGAACTCTCCCTCGAGTTCTACCTGAATCACATCCCAATTTATCACATGGTTAGGATCACGTACATATTTCTTAAGCAAAGAAAAATGAAAACATTGTGAGCTCTAGTGCTAGCAGGAAATGCAATTCTATATGAAACTAGCCCTATTCTTTCAAGCACTTCAAACAACCTACAATATCTAGGTGACAGCTTGGCACAACTTCCAAGTGTTACAGAGAGAAATTCCTATGGCTTGGGGTACCACAACAGACAGCTTGACTCTAGAAATCAATCCTTTCCAATATGCAATAGAAATTAAATGTCTAACACTAAAGGATCAAACATTGTACCTCCTATGGCTTGGGGTACCACAACAGACAACTTGACTCTAGAAATCAATCCTTTCCAATATGCAATAGAAATTAAATGTCTAACACTAAAGGATCAGACCTCGTACCTTATTCCAGACGGTTGAAGTAGATCCCTGTTGAGCTTTCCAAGCTTCAGCTTGAATTGATCTGGTACTTCCTCAACAAAAAGTAAACAATACAAGCATTCTATATATCATGGTGTTAGATCTATTCTAGCATATATAATCAATAATGTATAAGCATTTGACATAATCCAATGGATAAAATATTCATTCAAATACACATTACTGGACAGGAAAAGATATTTCTATTAATATAAATCAGAGATTACAAGATACAACCTCTAACGGCACATCTGCGAACAAGAGAAACTGAATCCCCCACTTGGGCCTCCACCACTTCAATCCTCCATCTCTCGATAGCAAGCTCACAAGCAAAAGGAAAGCTTGGGAAGAACACAAAAGTGCTCCAAGGGACAAAGGGATGCAGACTCAAGCATAAGTTCTGACAACAATGGACTATAGTTTCTTTGCTCTCAATTCTCTCTTATGCCTTCAATGTACCAAGGGGTTCCTTATATAGCTTTTCAAAGGGATAATGAAAGGTCGAATCCCTGCCAACTCAAGGCATAGGGAAGGCTAGGAGTCAAATTAGTCGAATCCATGTCAAGGAAAACTCCAAAAGGATTTGGATTATGCACACATCTCGATGTACGCGGTTTTAGTGGTCAAACCCGCGTATGTACATGCTTATAGGTTTAAAAGTCGTGTATATCATTTTTCATGTGTTTTTAGGGATGATCAAGGAAATATCAAAGGACAAAAAGTTGTCCATAGGGTCTAAGGAAGCTTCAGCGGGGCAGCGGAAGGCCATACAAAGTGTGATTCACTTAGAGTGGTGAGATCCGCTATAACAGATGCCCCCTAATGTGTGAGGTCAGAGGGGTCATACGATGGCCGAAATACATTATAAGTTCATCCCAGAAGTGGAGTGATGAAGGATACCAAATGGAAGACCAGCCACCCAATCAGCATAGTACAATAATACAACTCTGCATACAACTGCAAATACATATAGCAGTCCCGATTACATAAGAGTACAATGGCCATGAATAGGCATGATACATGATATCACATATGTGGTCATCACCACGTACAATATACATAGATCAGAATCTCCATGATGAAGATATACAAAGGACCATGATCTCCAAAATGGCTGAAGATATATAATAGATCAAGATCTCCATAGTGGCTAGAAATATTTGACATATACTGGACTCAAGTCACGAGAGCTGAAATCTCATGAACACTGGAACGATCAAGGAGGTAGCATATAAGAGATGCCACCAATCTGGAAAGTCTTCTACACAAACCGCTACGAGTACATGTCCTACTATGTGAATAGAGGTGTCGAGGTCGAACATAGTAGTCCATCATCTGATTACTGGTCATTAATGTATACCGTTAACAGACGCGAGATCACCCACCGATAATGAAAATGGGAATCAAGGTACTAGAGTGCAAACTAACAAGTGTGCATAAATGTGTTGAGGTCAAACACTTGAAAGGGTCCATTGATCAGGGGACATTGATGTATTCCCAAGAAACTGTCGATGGCGAGAGAACCTGCCACTGATGACTGCAAGTCTCAAGGCACTCAAGATGACTCTAGATTACAATCCCAGAATAAATGATCTAAAGTCGATGGGATGAAATCTGCTGGAAGGAGGGAATTAAGGCATCCCCCATCATCCAACATGAAGTACTCAGCAAAGTTGTATAATGTGGAAGGACTCGATCATAAAGTGCACGAACCAGTAACTGTACCGGGAATGGCCGACATGCAAAGTCAAGATAACTGAGGAATGACCGACTCAGGTTTCAAATTCCTTCGAAAAAGAGCATAACGGCATATGGTGACTGAATGAAGGCACCATAGACTCTATACACAAACTAGGACATCTCTGTGACACAGGAGGCATCAACAGAGGCTCCATAGGGACTGGAAGCTTAACCAGTAGGTGGAGATAAATGAGTACAGCTCCTAAATTCAAACTATAACCCAACCAATGGATGTGATATACAGTGCTCTGTTTGAAGGCGACATGACTCGAAAGCTGCCAAAGATAACATCTTTCCTTGTCTGGATTTTTGGTTTTTTTATTTTTTTGGACTTTTTCAGCTATTTGAAAAGCTTGAAAAAAGAATAAAGTAGCTTTATAGTTACAAACTATGAGGAGACGAGTGTCATAAAGGCAAACAAACTAGTTCCAAGCAGTGGAACATACCTATGCTCAATGAAAGGATACATGTGTAGGATATCGACACTCGGGGGAAAATCCCCTCTCGGTAAAAAGGGAAACAAGCTACGAAGGATATAAAAAATGGCTCTGCATGGCTAGACATGAGACAAGCTCAGGCTATATGGCTGAAACGCAATGTCAGGAGAGCTAGCATAAAGCTCAACAAGACAGGCAAAGCTCATGATAATGCATTCACAACTTGATATGAGGGAGTCCTGAGGGAAATAGGCCAGGAAAAGATCAAGAGGAGTATGAGGATCTTGCAAAATGTCACGGAAATACTATACAACGGACTCCCAGACCTAAGAGAGGACTCATAGCATGGGTACCAAATGCAAAGGGGAGCTAACTAGGGTACCCATGTATAGGAAAGCTCTACCATTCACATAGTACCACTTCTAACAGCAACATGAAGGTTCCATGATACCATCGAATGGGTTCATACCTAAGGTTAAGATGGAACGGTCATAAGGCAATGCATAAGTGCAAGCGGATGTGATATCCTAACCTATATGCCATTTCAGACATAATACCTGTGATAGGCATGAATTGGTCGAAACCTTAGAGAGAGTGTATAGAAACTGGACCCTACATGACAACCATATTAGTCCAAAACAACCCAAAATAGTCAATAAAGAATCCAAACTATAGGATATAGGGATGACTGGTCATGACAACTGCACCCAAAGGAAACAATGCGGTGAACAATGGGACATAAAAAGGAAAGTAAGGTGTAGACCCAATGTTCACGCATCCACTACCACCCCCATGAGGGTGACCATCGGTGTAAAGACCGAATGAAAGGAATACAAATCCTCCACAAATGGAGTAGAGGATGGAATATGACCATTCCCAAATCTATGAGCATGGTAAGGGGCTGTGATGCCCCCAAGTCTGACACCAGGGTCCATACTAGGACCAAGGATGGGTGATAGGATACCAGGCATGCCAAAAATAAAAGGACCCGAACTCAAGAGAGCATAAATATACTCAAGTAACCATGATCCCAAAGGCCAACTAGCGCACAAAGAGCACACCCCTAAGAAAATCTACAGCCAAAATACAAGCAAACTAAGGGGAGGATATGCAAGCTCCCGAATGCAGTAGGTATGTCTCGCCTAGGATAGGCTCAAAACTCCCATACACTACAAGAGGAGGTATGTAACCAATTATAGTGGCCCTCAGCTTCAACGCATAAAGCGACTGTGCTGTCCGACCTCTACCTGGCCGGGACACCTGCAGAATAACCCCTGCAAAGTACCCCCTCGATATCCTAGGTAAGGCCACTAAGGTCACCTCAATATAATCAATGCTCAGGCGGACAGTCGCAGGCAGGATTGACCGTATGGGCAGGGTAGCAAAGCCCAAAACTCTCGAAAGAGCCCCCAGATACGAATACAATCCTGGAAATATCTTCGATGCTACTCAGTTATGACTAGGGGTCATCCCAATCAATAACCGCTCACACTACATTGTGCTTAGCTCCCTTTTGAGAGGAGGATCTTGAGAAACACTGGTTATACCAAGGATTTCACACACTCACCTGGACAGACACATACATGTTGTTTAGTGATCTTGGAGAATTGACTTACAATGAACTATTCCAAGATCCTAAAACCTAAGCTTGTTGGTGCACCCTATAAAAGAAAAGAGTGTAGTTCATTTTAATTTAAGTGTTGATATTAATTGGCTATAATTACTCAAAGGGAAATGGCCGTGCAACTAATGACATTATGACTCAGCAATGAAATAAATATGCACACCATAACAAACAATTCTAAGTGCAATCTTTGTCAAATGAAAAATAGGGTATGCCATTGCATGAGATGCATAAATATATATTTCTTTCTGAATGCCAATGCAATCCTTCCTATATGAAAGCCTAAAAACAACTCTCATCCAAGCAATCCAATGCAAGTACCTCCTCGAATCCATATCTAAGATGCAACTAAGAGTGTAACGACTTTGTATTTTTCAATATAAAAGAATGCGAAATGCAATAAAATTCATCTAAAACTCTCAGTCTTTGCAGCAAGTATAAAACACAAGCCCAACAAGACACCGAGACAAAAGAGTAATGCACCAATGGCAAAACAAAAAGGAAAAATGACTAAAACTACTTTCAAAGAAAAATCAATGAAAAAGCAGTCTCTGGTCACAAAAGACGTATCCAACAGACAACATCAGACCCAAGGAAGACCCAACCACACTCACAACCCACCTAGCAACTTCCCACAACATCAAACTCAGCAAAAGGGAGGATGTACGCAACTGTTTAAAGAACAGCTGCGTATATACGCAACTTTTGGCCAAAAACCTGCGTCTATACACAGATTTTGGCCAAAAACCTACGTGTATACGCGACTTTTGGCCAAATACCTGCGTATACAGAGAAGGCAGTGGTAAAAAGTAGGCCAAGGGTCAAACCAATAAAGGGGAGTGTCAATGGATGAACACACTATAAAATGCAACAAAGAAACAAGGAGAAACAAAGAGCAAGTCAATAATATCAAGCCCATTGTGCCCGCAAACCCCCAAATAAAAACAAGGAACATCCCCAGCAAAGTCACCAGTTCTGTTACGGAGAGAAATTCCTATGGCTTGGGGTACCACAACAGACAACTTGACACCAGAAATCAATCCTTTCCAATATGCAATAGAAATTAAATGTCTAACACTAAAGGATCAGACCTCGTACCTTATTCTGGACAGTTGAAGTAGATCCCCGTTGAGCTTTCCAATCTTTAGCTTGAATTGATTTGTTACTTCCTCAACAACAAGTAAACAATACAAGCATTCTATATATCATGGTGTTAGCTCTATTCTAGCATATATAATCAATAATGTATAAGCATTTGACATAATCCAATGGATAAAATATTCATTCAAATACACATTACTGGACAGGAAAATACATTTCTATTAATATAAATCAGAGATTACAAGATACAACCTCTGACGGCACATCTACGAATCAGAGAAACTGAATCCCCCACTTGGACCTCCACCACTTCAATCCTCCATCTCTCAATAGCAAGCTCACAAGCAAAAGGCAAGCTTGGGAAGAACACAAAAGTGCTCCAAGGGACAAAGGGATGCAGACTCAAGCATAAGTTCCACCAACAATGGACAATAGTTTCTTTGCTCTCAATTCTCTCTTATGCCTTCAATGTACCAAGGGGTTCCTTATATAGCTTTTCAAAGGGATAATGAAAGGTCGAATCTGAGCGATCTCAAGGCATAGGGAAGGCCAACAGTCAAATGAGTTGGATCCATGTCAAGGAAAACTCCAAAAGGATTTGGATTATGCACACATCCCGATGTACATGGTTTTAGTGGTCAAAACTGTGTATGTACACGCTTATAGGTTTAAAAGTCGCGTATATCATTTTTCATGTGTTTTTAGGGATGATCAAGGAAACATCAAAGGACAAAAATTGGTCCATAGGGTCTAAGGAGTCTGTAGCGGGACAGGGGAAGGCCATACAAAGTGTGATTCACCTAGAGTGGTGAAATCTGCTATAACACCAAGCTTCAAAGAACTCTTTTTGGCCCTCACTTTGAGGTAAACATGATCCCCAACACGGAACTATATGTTCACCCTATGCTTATCCGCATAGATTTTCTGTTTGTCCTAGGCTACTTTCAGATTCTCTTTGATATTTACAACCTCTTGCTCCATTTCCTTGAGAAATTCTGGCCCAAGCACAACCTTGTTCACTGGATTATCCCATGTCATTGGTGTCCTGCACCTTCTGCCATACAAAGCTTCATATGCACTCATCCCCAATGATGCTTGTTGTCCATTGTTATATGAAAACTCTACCAAGTGTAAGCAATATTCCCACTTGGTTGGTTTGTCCATCACATACATGCGAAGCATGTCTTCAAGCACTTGATTTACTCTCTCTATCTGCCAATCAGTCTGAGGATGGTAGGCAGTGCTGAAGTTCAACTTTGTACCCAAATATGCAAACAAACCCTTCCAGAAATCGGAAGTGAACCTGACATCTTGGTCAAAAACTATTGCGTTAAGCAATCCATGCAATTTGAAAATCTCCTTCATGAAGATATTTGCAATTTCATCAGTCTTATGTGTAGACTTAACCAGTATAAATGCGTTTCCTTCATCAACTTGTGCACCACAACCATGATGGAATCATGTTGTCTCCAAGTCATTGGAAATCTTGTAATAAAATCCATGGAAATAACTTCCCATTCCCATTCTGGAATTGGCAAAGGATGCAACAAACCTGTAGGGTGTTGATGCTCAACCTTTACTTGCTGACATTTCATGCACCTTGAAATGTACTCAGCCATATCCTTTTTCATTCCTGGCCAAAAGTACTGCTTTCTGGCTATAGGAATCGTCTTCTGATATCCTAGATGACCAGAATATGGAGCTTGCTGGATCTCGTCCATAACCATTCTCCTCAAATATGCTACATTTGGAATATAGACTTTGTTCTTATAAGTAAGAAATCCGTCTTCTTCCAATTTATATCCATCATACCTCTTCTCAAGAGTTTTCTACCTGCTCGTACAGTTCATCTCCAGCAGTATGACTAATAATCTGCTACCTCAAATATGGCTAGAAAATACTAAGAGATGCCACATGCATTTCCTACACCTGTCTACTGAGTGCATCAGCTACCTTGTTCTCCTTTCCTTTTATGTGCTTGATTTCAAAATCAAATTCACATAAAAACTCTAGCCATATAGCTTGTCTAGCATTTAACGTTGGCTAATCAAACAAGTACTTCAGACCACAATGGTCTGTCCTTATCTCAAATATCCTATCCATCAAGTAATGCCTCCACATCTTGAGAGCATGTACTATGGCTGCAAGCTCTATATCATGAGTGGCATAGTTCTTCTCATGTTTCTTCAACTTTCTTGACTCATAACAAATCATGTAGTTGTCCTGCATAAGAACTCCTCCTAGTCCTTGTCCGCATGCATCAGTACACACCACAAAATATTTTTCTGGGTCTGCAACTTTCAAGACTAGTGCACTTGTGAGAATATTCTTCCATCGCTGGAAGCTTTATTCACACTTCAATGTCCATTCAAACTTTATACCCTTCCTTTGCAAGGAAGTGATGGCGTGTGCAACCTTGGAGAATCCTTCAATGAATATCCTATAATATCCTACAAGTCCCATAAAAGATCTTACATCTGTCACATTCCTCGAAGTAGGCCAATTCATAATGGCTTCAATCTTCTCAGGGTCTACTAATATTCCCTCTTCTAAGATAATGTGACCCAAATACTGAATTCTATCTCTATAGAAGTAACACTTGCTCAACTTTGCATAGAGCTTATGCTCTCTGAGCAATTTCAATGTCAATCTCAAATGCTCTGCATGCTCTTCCTCATTCTTAGAATAGATAAGAATGTCATCAAGGAAAACAAGAACAAACTTGTCCAAATACCTGCTGAAGACGTTATTCATAAGGCACATAAATGTAGCTAGTGCATTTGTGAGACCAAATGGTACCACTACAAACTCATAATGTCCATACCTTGTTCTGAAGGCTGTCTTATGAATGTCTTTGTCCTTGATTCTTACCTGATGATAACCATACCTCAAGTCAATCTTGGAAAATACCTTTGCTCCTCTCATTTGATTGAAGAGGTCATCAATCCTAGGCAAAGGATATTTGTTCTTCATAGTGAATTTGTTCAGCTGTCTATAATCAATAAACAACCTGAGTGTACCATCTTTATTCTTTACAAACAGAACTGGTGCTCCCCATGGAGACACACTTGGCCTGATATACTTCTTCTCCAATAATTATTGCAGTTGCATCTTCAACTCTAGCATTTTTTGTGTACTCATCCTATAGGGTGTCTTGGAAACTAGTGCTGCTCCTCGCATAAGTTCAATTGTGAAATCAATGTCCCTCTTTGGAGGAAGCCCATGAATTTCATCAGGAAACACATCCCTGAATTCCTACAAGACATGAAAGTCCTCCAACCTAGGAGTCTCATCCTATGTTTCCTCCAAAATATGAGCTGCATACAAGTGGCAGCCTTTCCTACAGAATTTATTCAACTGCCTTGTGGAAACCTGCCTTACTGAAATCACCTTTGGAATTCCTTTCACAACTCTTGGGTTCCCTTCTTCATCCGTGCATTCAAAATTCTTATTATAATAGTCAATATTTACCCTGTGAGCTTCTAACCAATCCATCCAAATTAGAACATCATAGGAACCAAGTGGTAGAACATTCGGATCTATAGAAGTGATCAATCCATTCATAGCCAATGGACATTTCTCTACCACTTCACTAACCTTTCTCTTAGTTCTAGTGGCTAGTTGAACTAACCAATATTTTCTATGCTTTACTTTCTTGAAAGCACAAGTCTCCACTACTCTAGGAGTGATGTAACTATGAGTAGAACCAGGTTCAATAAAAATAGAAACAGATTGCTCAACAATATTACCTGCAACTTTAACCACAGTTGACTGGTAATCTGCCTGGCGGTCCTCCAGTGCTGCATAAATACTAGGGATGACTCTTGCTACTTGACCCATTGTTTCTACCGCTTGAATGTTGTAATATGGCCTTGCATTCTCATTCTCAAGTGGACAATTCCTGCACATGTGGGGTCCTCCACATTTCCAACATTGGAGTGGTCCTCTATTTTTCTCTAGCTCTTTAGGCTTTTCTCCCATCACTTTGGTTGGCTGCTTCTCAACTTGTGACAGTTATTTCTACTGATTCCTGAAGTTAAAAGGTTTGAAACCTTTCTTCCTTTGTTCAGACTTCTCATTCCTTTTTTCCTTCCATGTCTTTTGGTAATCATGTTTTCCTTTTCTTTGCTCATATCAGTACTTATCCTTATAAAACTCAATTCTGTCTTTGTAAGACTGAGGTAATCCACTCAAAAAACGCTGGATCTTCACCTTTTCATATTTGATGTACATGACATACCTTAACAATTCCAAGAATTTATTTGCATACTCTTCCATGGTCTGCTATCCCAATCTCAGCTCATGGAACTCCTTAATTTTGTCATCATAATACCTGTCAGAGAGGTATTTCTGCTTGAAATACTTCTTGAATTATTTCCACTTAAGTCTCCTTTCACTGATCCTCTTTACTTGATTGAAGTGCTCCCACCAAATGGATGCCCTTCCATTCATATTGAATATGGCAACCTTGGCCTTCATGTTTCCCGAATAATCCTGAACTTGGAAATACTTCTTTATCCCAAGAAGCCGAGCTTCAGCCTCTTGTCTAGTCTTTACTTCACCATCAAACATAGGAGATTTGTCCTTCTTGAATTCATCTCGAGAGTGATCCCTATGTTAAGAACCTGTGTCAACCCCCATCTTTATTTTGTTAGTATATTTTGTCTGATGCATATGCTTTGTAAGTCGTCCCATTAGTATGTTGTATTATCCCACATTCATGGGGAGTAAGTAATAGTTGTTAAGTTGTCTAGTTAATATGTTGCATTATCCCACATTCATGGGGAGTAATAGTTGTTTAGATTAGACTTAGTATCTAAGTATGTGTTGAGGCTAATGAAAGCATCGAAGAGTTATTTTGTATTGAGCTTGCTCAAAGGAGGTTTCCCCCTCGAAGTGGCCTGTGATTAATAAAATTTCTTCTATGATCCATAATTTCTGTTAACTCATGCATTCTTATTGTTTATTGCAGGAGGTTCTCCACATCTGGTATCAGAGCACTTTCTTGGGCTCATTGGGTGGAATTTCTGGAAAAAACATTTCTGTCGTGCTTCCTGGCATTGTGAGCCTTACAGTTGTTCTTCTTCTTACATCGGTATTATTCATTCGGATCAAGGATTAAAACCTATCTGCTTAATTGTGGGAAGTACTTGGGCATAGCCCTAAAACTCATTGTGAGGAGCACCAGAGGAACCCCGAAGTCGTTGGCCACTGAGAGTACCTGCCAAGTGAAAAGGGCAATGACCCCCACCAGATTGACTAGATTCCCATCCATGAGGAAAACCAAAGAGTTGTCGTTTTTGGCCAAGCGGTTAGCAGTTTTACCTGCACCGTGAAGTGAGGGGTATTTCCCCAATACTCAAGCCTGAGACAACCTTGGTGGCCGAGTGACTACCTTTGAACCATTAGGAAGCTAAATATACCTGGGGTCGATATCTAGTTACAATTGATAATGTCCAGCATTCCAGAATTGTCACAGATCATTTACTCCATTTCCTATTGATAAAGCACAACTTTCTAGCACCACCAGAGATCATTTCTTTAGAAGAAAAAAAGAAGAATAAATTTCTGTTTTTTAGCCATATCTTCCTTGAATTAGATCTGTTTCCCTTGAAACTTCACTGTAACCCCCGTAACACCATTCTGCATATTCCTTCATTGAGCACCTTGTCCCCAATTTCACTTCCTAAAGGCTGAAATTCCACATTTGTCAATTTTTAGGGTTTGTCATAACTTCTTTGATTCTCACCCAATCGCTTTCAAATTTTTCCATGGTGTTCATTTTCCATTTTTGCTGCGTTGTCCCTCTTTGACAAATTTTCCAATTCGTTCATCCCACCTCTGAAATTCACAGTCTCTACTTCTTATCCCTAAGAAAGTGTCCAAAACCCCGTAAAACCCCAATTACCCCTCCCCGAATTTTTCCCTAATAAAAAAACTCCTTTTCTCAAACCCTCTCCATTTTTGTTTTTCTACCCATTAAAAATTAAAAAATAAAAATAAAAATAAAAACCTTGCTTATGGTTTTCCCCTGTGCCGAAGCAAATAAACAAATGGAAGAAGAACTTGCTGCCATCAAGTCCAAACTCTAAGATCTAGATCAAAAATTTCTCAGCCTCCATCATCAACATCCACCTATGAACAACCACCGCCAGGCTGAGTCTTTTGCAGACACTGGGTTCTCGTCATCTAGCAACTTCCGTGGGCCGAAGCTAGATTTTCCTCGCTTCAATGGTGATGATCAGACTGGATGGATTTATAGGGAAGAACAATATTTCAGTTTGCATAACACTTTTGATATCAATAAAGTCCCACTTGCATCTTTTCATTTGGAACATGAAGCACTTCAATGGTTTCATTGGTACATCAAGGCTCATGTAGAGCCAAACTAGATAGATTTTTCCCAACTCCTTTTGCAGTGATTTGGCCCTATTGCTTTTGATGACCTCACAGGAGCACTCATCAAACTTCACCAAACTAGCATTGTGCAGGAGTATCCGACAAAATTTGAGAAACTAGCCAATCACACCGAGGGATTTCTTGATGCATTCTACCTGAGTTGTTTTATCAATGGTCTGAAGGATGCCATACAATCTGAGGTTAAAATGTTCTACCCCAACACAATGATGGAATCCATAGGGTTGTCTAAGCTAGAAGAGGACAAGATCAAGGCTCAAGAACGCTCAAAATCCACTCTTGTTCCATTCAGACCTATGGTTCCCCAAAGAACCCAAAATCCGCCAGCTCCTAGAACCACTCCTATCAAGCATTTGTTTGAAGCAGAGATGTGGAAACGTCGGGGAAAATGGCTTTGTTATAATTGTGACAAGAAATTCAACCGAGGACATAGATGTGTTGAGCAAAATCTCTATCTTTTGGATGTGGATTCTCCACCCACACCTGAAATCTTTTATGATGCTTAGGATCCAATAGATGATGATGGTTACATTCAACAACTTCCTACTCCAGATGACCAACTAGAGACATCTCTCCATGCCTTAGCTAGAGTCACCACCCCACAAACAATGCAGGTCAGATGGTTCTTCAAAAAACTCCCTCTTACAATACTCATTGATTTTGGTAGCACTCACAACTTCATTGACCCAAGAATCGCCAAATAGGATGATTGTTTCATCCATCCTTGCTCCAACTTTGAAGGCATGATTGCCAATGGGGGCATCTTACCTTGCAAAGGGAAGTTTCGTAATGTGCACATATCTATGGGGATTATAACTTGCACTCTGACATGTTTTCCTTTCCCTTAGGTGGATGTGATGTGGTTTTCGGTGCTCAATTGTTACGCACACTTGGACCCATTTTATAGGATTTCACTGAACTTTGGATGCAGTTTTCAATCAATGGTACCAAACACACATTGCGGGGCTTACAACCAGGGTCTCTCAGCCTCATCAGTTCGCATCGAATGGAAAAGCTTCTTAAGAAAAGTTCACATGGTGTCATCGCTCAGCTCCATTTCATTCAAAAGCAACCTTCAGCAGTCTCAACTACTCCATTGGATCTCCAACAAATTTTGGATGGATATGCATGTGTGTTTGCTGAGCTAGTGGGATTTCCACCTTCCCGACTTGAGGACCATCATATTCCACTTCTTCCTAGAAGCATCCCTCCCAACATCAAGCCCTATCACTACCTATTTCACCACAAGACAAAAATTGAGATGCTTGTTCATGATTTACTAAAGCAAGGTGTTATTCACCCTAGAACTAGTTCCTTCTCTTCACCGCCCTTCTAGTCCGAAAAAAAGATGGGTCATGGTACCTTTGCATCGAATTTCGAGCACTTAATCACATCACAATAAAGGATAAGTTTCCAATTCCTATTGTTGATGAGCTTCTGGATGAGCTCCATGGTGCTCATTTTTTCTCCAAGTTGGATCTTCATTCTGGGTATCACCAAATTCAGGTCCATGTGGATGATATCCCTAAAATAGATTTCGGCACACATGATGGCCATTATGAATTTTTGGTCATGCCATTTGGCCTCAGAAATGCCCCTTCCACATTCTAGGCATTGATGAATAAAATATTTCAGCCCTACTTGCAAAACTTCATTCTAGTCTTCTTTGATGATATCCTCATCTATAGTAAAACCTGGGCTGAGCATCTTCAATGTCTGGATCTTGTACTGTAAATTTTCTGTGATCATCATCTCTGTGCCAAACAATCTAAATTTGTTTTTTGGAAGAAGGAAGTAGAGTATCTTGGGCATATTGTTTCAGCATAAGGGGTTCATGTTGATCTTGCCAAAATCGATGCCATGAAAAATTGGCCACATCCTTAGACCTTGAAGAGCCTTCGTGGGTTTTTGGGACTTACTGGCTACTACCATAAGTTTTTCAAGGATTATGGGAAGATTGCAGCTCCATTAACAACTCTACTAAAAAAGGATTGTTTTGCATGGACACCTGCTGCTGAGTGTGCATTTGAGAAACTGAAACAAGCTATGTGTACCACACCTATTCTAGCTATGCCTGATTTTTCCAAGCCCTTCACTATTGCGATTGATGCTTGAGACAATGGACTTGGTGCTATCCTCCTCCAAGATGAACATCCCATTGCATTCACCAGCGAATCCCTGTCTGGTAAGAATTTAGTTGCCTCTACATATGAGAAGGAAATGATGGCTATTTTGCATGCCATACAGAAGTGGCATCCATACCTCTTAGGGAATCATTTCTACATCAAGACTGATCACCAGAGCCTGAAATATTTCCTAGAACAACGATTTTCATCCCCAACACAACAAAAAAGGGTTAGCAAAATCATGGGTTATGACTACGAGATCACTTACAAGAAGGGTAAGGAAAATCTTGTCGCATATGCTCTTTCCCACACATTTGATGACCATGCTTCTCTTTCAGCTATTTCTATGCCTATTCCAAATTGGTTACAATCTATTCAGCAAGGCTATGTCAATGAATCTTCCTTATCTCAAATCATTCAACAGTTGGCTAGTAATCCTTCTCTTGTACCGCATTACTCTTGGGATGGTTCTTCTCTGAGATACAAGGGTCGCTTGGTGCTTCCCTAGAGCATAGATCTTCACCAGGCTGTCTTCTATGAACTTCATGCTTCTCCAGCGACAGGGCACTCTGGGTTCCTCAAAACGTATGAGTGGGCATGACGTAGCTTATTTTGGAAGGGAATGAAATGGGAAATTTAACAGATGGTTGCTGAATGTGATACCTGCCAGTGCCACAAGGGTGAAACTACACTCCTCCTTGGATTGCTTGAAGCCTTGCCCATCCCTACAAGGATTTGGATATATATTTCGATGGATTTCATAGAAGGGCTCCCTAAATCTAGAGGGAAGACCATAATCTTAGTTGTGGTTGATCGACTTTCCAAATATAGTCATTTTTGTGCTCTTAGCCGTCCATTTACTGCCTTCTCAGTCGCACAAATTTTCATGGACCAAATATTCCGTCTTCATGGCATCCCTTCTTCCATTGTCTCAGATCGCAATGCAACTTTCACAAGTCATTTTTGGACTGAACTCTTTCGCCTCACTGGCACCAAACTGAAATTGAGTTCAGGATATCATCCACAAACAGATGGTCAAACTGAAGTCACCAATAAATGGTTGTAAACCTATCTTTGTTGCTTCACCCATGACCAACAACATCAATGGGAAAAGTGGCTCTCTCTCACTGAATGGTGGTACAATAATTTCTACCATACTGCATCTAAAATGACTCCATATGAAGCTATTTATGGGAAACCACCCCCTGTGCTCCTTCCATACAACCCCCATAGTTCACCAGTTCAGACAGTCGACATGGTTCTTTGAAACCATGATCAAATTCTCCACATTATCCAAGAGAATCTTCACATGGCAAGAAATCTCATGAAGCAACAAGCCAATCAACACCGGTCTAAGCACACCTTTCAAGTCAGTGATATGGTTTTTCTTCGTTTGTAGCCTACCAAGCAATCCTCCCTGAAACTCAAAGGGCATCAGAAGCTGGCTCCAAATTTTTATGGGCCATATAAAGTTCTTCAAAAGATTGGGTCTGTTGCTTATAAATTGGATCTTCCTCCTTCTCACATTCACCCAGTCTTTCATGTCTCTTGTCTGAAGAAAGTGATTGGCACCAACATCAGAGCACAAACTATTTTACCAGAGCTGGATACGGAGGGATCCATCATTTTGGAACCATAGGCCATCCTCAATAAGTGCACTCGTCATCTTCGCTCTTGAGCCATAACAGAGGTATTAATTCAGTGGCACGACATGCAACCAGAGGATGCTACATGGGAACCACTCCTTCGGATTCAGCAGCAGTTTCCACATCTAAAGCTTTGAGGACAAATATTTTTCTAAGAGGGAGGGGATGTTAAGAACCCGTGTTAACCCCCTCTTTATTTTGTTAGTATATTGTGTCAGACGCATATTCTTTGTAAGTCGTCCCATTAGTATGTTGTATTATCCCACATTCATGGGGAGTAAGTAATAGTTGCTAAGTCATCCAGTTAATATGTTGCATTATCCCACATTCATGAGGAGTAATAGTTGTTTAGATTAGACTTAGTATATAAGTAAGTGTTGAGTCTAATGAAAGAATCGAAGAGTTATTTTGTATTGAGCTTGCTCAAAGGAGATTTCCCCCTCGAAGTGGCCTGTGATTAATAAAATCTCTTTTGTGGTCCATAATTTCTGTTATATCGTGCATTCTTATTGTTTAATGGAGGAGGTTCTCCACACCCTGTGGTGCCTATTTCTCTTGCTCTTGTGAGAAGAAGAGATTGAATATCCACTGGATTCTTCTGAGTCAGATGATCTACTAGAAGTCCTTCTTCTTCTTTTGGTATTGCTCTTACTGCCTTCTGGTTTTGTTGTACCATGCCCAGAGTCCATCTTTCTTTGCAAGTCTGTCAAACTCTACAACATAGCAGCATTCAACTCAGATGCTTCTCTTCCTGGGCTTTAATCAAGCTTCTCATGGTAGATGCAATTTCCAACAGAGTCTCTTGAAATATCCTTCCATTAGACTCTATGTCATCATTTTCAACTCGGACATTTTCCCCCATGGCATCTTGCGCACGCTTGTAGGAGTCCCAAGCATCATATCCATCATGGGTTCTCATGGCTGAACCACATCTTACTTTATCGAACCACACTACCTGGAATACTACCCTTGAAGGTGACTATAATTCTAAAAAATGTGTTAGTAACACAATTGTTAGCTGCATAACATTTATACAAATCATAATTACTTACCTTCTCTTGAAAAAATCATACAATGACAACTTTTCTCAAAACACAGAATTTTCTTTCTCAAAGAACGCCTATCTCAGGGGACAATGGGGGTCAAGGGGGCTCGCTCCCTTGTGGCTTTATTACTTGATTTCACGCAATCTAGCACATAACCCCGCTGCCATTTTCCATTTTTATGACGCCTGAAATCCCACTAAAAATCCCTGTTGAATTCCTCTTATTTGGAAAATTTTCAAAATTTTTCACCCGCTGCATCAGAAATTTTTTTACTTCCACCCACTACAGTGGCTCGATCCTCATCTTTCATCCGATGTAGCGGCTCCTTCTTTCCTTCTCACCTGCCACCGTAGCAACTCGATCTTCCTTTCTCTTCCGCCACCGTAGCGGCTCAATTTTTGGTTTCTAGCTGCCTTTGCGGCTCAAATTTTCTCTTCTTTCTGCCGCTCATCCCAGCTTATGCTCATCGAAAAGATTCCCGGATTTCTGCCCGCTACGTCGGCTCGAATTACCTCATTCTTGTTGGCCCCACTCACCCGATGTTCATCCGCTCAAACCCAAATTTCCATGTGCTTTTGTAGAAGATTCTTCATCTTCTAGCTACCGCAACGTCTTGTCGGCTCCATCTTCGTTATTTGTCCACTGTTGTGGAAAGTTTTTCCACTTCCAGCAGCTATATCGGCTTGGAATTCAATTTTCTGTCGCTGTCCAACACTTAGAATTTATTTTTTTTTTGGAAAATTTCTTCCACGGTGAAATTTCCATCTTTTTCTGACCAACATTGCAGCCATCTCCTTGGGACCCATCCAACACTGTGGCTCCCCCATCAATTATCTGCCATTGCTAGCTCAATGCTTTTCTTTCTCCTCCCGTGTATCGACTTACCCTTGTCGGCTCCCTCTGGGTGACCTAGCCGCTATAGCAGCTTGAACTTCATCTTACACCCATCATGTCAGGGAAGAAACTGTCGATGTCTTTGTCGCATCGGAAGGAACTTGTATTTTCATCCACCATTGCGGCTCTACTTCAGGTTTCTCAATCGACATAGAGAACATCCCATACTTAGAAAAATTCTAAATTTTTTTCTCTTCCTACTACTGGATTCAATAGAGGTTACCTCACCTCTCTATTAGCTGAGTTTTCTTGGCCAATAGAGGCCCACTACTGCAACCTGAGAGCTCTGATACCAATCTGTCACGTCCCCACCCTTCTATCGGTGAGAGGACGCGACTATAATGCTAACAATTCGTTCTATCTAGCCCCATGAATGTAAAATAAAATGCATTGAACTTAAACATACACAGATGCATAAATGATTATCAATCAGCGAAAGCAATTTCATTCATTAACAACATTTTAACATGTTCATATTAAATCATAATCACCTATACAAATGCAGAGATAAAACAAACACAGTTGCAAGGAATTAAACACAAGAATACTTATCTTAAAAGAATCCTATCCTGCAATGAGCTACGTCACTGTAATGTTCCACCCAACCATAGTCCAGTGTGCTCATCAATCACTTAGAAACACTGCCACCCCCGAGCTAGGCATGATTCCACAAGGAATAAGGGGAAACTAACATGTCACACATATCTAAGGATACACAAAACTCAGCCAAGCTAACACAGTTGAGTTTATCAGGCTAACAGGGAGTTGGAAAGGTTGGTTGCTAAGCTAGTGAGCTCAATCCAAGAGCTATGGACACCTACACCAAAACTAGCCTAACTTCTAAAACATCCACACACACCCAACACAAGGAAGCATCCCCTTCTTTGCTACACAGTCCCTTGGGCTATGACTTCCCTTCCAGTGTTATTCAGGGGGTGTAAAGAAGAAAGCCATCCCTCTAGCTATGTCTCTGAGGCTCTTGCACAAACTATATTTGTCAAGCAAGCTTAGACCCCATTTCCACTCCCACTTCAAATCAAGCCAAGGCCAAAATATGCACTCACAACACAATATGATTTATGGGTTGGAGGAAAAACAGTTTCGGCAACAAAACGAATTTCCAGAATGGGTAAAACTAGCCCTTTAGTAGAAATTCGGTTTCTAGAGATGTTTTGTCCCTAATGTGACCAAAATGAGCTCAGTAACACCCAAACTTGTGGGTCTCTTCTCCCACTCACTGGGCATTTCCAAAAAAATGATTTCCAGCTTGAAAAAAGTGGTGAAAAATGCAACAAAACGTGGGGAGGGAAACTCAGCCACTAATAAACACCAAAAATGATTTCTCAGCCTAAGGAAAGTGAGGTAACAACCAAAAACATGAATGGTTTCACACAAAGGAAGCTCTTAATGGTTGAGAGAGCTCACGTGAAGGAAAAATGGTGAGGAAAACATAAAAACGTGAAAGCATGGTAGAATGGCCTACGTTTTTTGGGTATTTGCTTTCCCAAGGAGTCAAAACGCATTTCCCCAAAACTGATGGCTTCTCCAATTCGAATTTTGGGCTATCATACCTTGCCCATCCCATGCAATAACCAACCCAACCAATTTCTGGTAGTAATAAATGATAGGGTAAATGAGACAAGGAAGGTAGTTGAAAATTTTGATGGGTTCCCCCTTTGACATTTGGATTTTCCCCATTGGCCCAAAGTTTTGAATATCCCCCCCCACTTATCCTTAGGAAATCATGCCCCTTCTCATTATTGTTGCATTGACATAGCTGGTTGTGGGTATTTTTAATTAAAATGCATATTTACATGATGTACAATTTATAATGTGCCTGGCTAGCACAAAATACCATCGGCATCGATTTTAATCACCGAACATATAACATTAAATCAATGGTGGGGATTTTTCCTATAGATCCACACCATGATTAATTACAATATATACATCATATGCATTTAATGCAAACAGGGTCAAAACCGGGGTGTTACAGAGATCACAGAGAAGATCAAGTTGTGGATTGTGAACTATCTGTTTTTGAATTTGTAGTTGATTGTGTGGGGTTAATATAATGAGAAGGAGATTGATCTAAATTATTGTCTTGTTGATATCTTTTTATCTCTTTCATGTTTTTCTGCTATGCAAATCCAATGATGAAGTGACTGTGCGACATGGATCTCTGATGCAATGTTTACTGCTTATGAATGATGTCATAGTATTAGATATGTTTACACAATTAACATGGTTATTCATGTGATAGTTGAATGATGTGATCTGAGTGATGATGTGAATGACTAGATCTGATAGATAGACAAATGAATTGTCGATGCCCATAGTCATATTCTTTTCTTTGGAAACTTGGTACCGTCAGCCCTCCCTTGAACATCTCGGGTGAGACTTCATCCACTCTGCGGGTGTTGCTAAATAGGGTAAAACTAGTATGGGCCGATGCTCAGGGAGATTGTATGGAGTTGGGTGTCGACAGAGTGGAAACCCCTGTCAACTGGGTTTTGTTGGTGGGATTTTCCCAAACAAAGGGTTCCCATTGTCAGGACCTTGTTGCGACTAAGATGAGGGTATGTGGCATCCGACATGATCAGAAATTCAAGATTGGATGTGGCATCCGACGCAACCAGAAATTCAAGATTGGTTTGATCAGAAGTTGCGAGAATTCATTGAAGCAGAAAATCAGAACCCTGGACTAATGATGTACAAGTGGTTGGATAGATACATACACAATGGTTCTCATGAGTACTTTTTCTATGAGTTCCCCATCATACTGTACGAGTGGTTGGCACAATTCACATACAAGAAGAAAAATTTCCAAGGTGGAGAACCAACATCCTGGACCCCTGAATTGATCCAGGAACTGTAAGAAACTGACAACAGAGCATCGTGAGCTATTGAGGTTTGGTTGGATAGTATCTTAGAAGGATATATCATTGAATTTGCAGTTGACACTACCAAATCCTATAGCAAAGCATAAAGGTATTTTTCAACGGACCAAGAGGTAGGTTCTTATTGTCTCTACAGTTGTTAATTAAAATGCTTGTTTGTGAAAAGGGTATACTGAAGATGCACCTAGAGTAGTAGAACTTTGGTGTGCGGAGGTGGTGGATACCATGAATAAAGGGGGGAGACGAATGGGAAGATAAGGGGTAGATGGGTGTAAGTTTTGACGAGACTGTGAAGGAAGCCAAAGAGGAAAGTGGTTGTACGAGGGGAGGAGAAAGGTTTCAAAAAGAGAAGAGACAGAGGACAGGAGAAGGTCCTGCTGCGATCAAAACAAAAAACCACAAAGGAAAAACACATAGGACGAAGAGACCCTACATTCACAAAGAGGATGACCAGAACTAGACTACGCCCAAGACAACAGTAATATCAAACCCTAGAAACAACGTACACAAGCCTTTGCACAGTAGTTCAAACTCAGGGATATCACAACGAGTTAGGTGTCAACAGAGTGGGAACCCCTATCAATTGGGTTTTGTTGGTGGGATTTGCACCAACACATGTCCTTCAAATTTATGAACACTTCCATGGATCCCATATCAGACTAATGACCATTGGATTCTATTCTTTGTATACCCATGCCAACTTCTTCAACAAAGTTGGACTTTTTTGGGTCTTCTTCCATCTTGCAATACTACTTACCTACTGCAAGGCAATCAACAAGTACAATGGCCAACAATTATATGTTCCCATTAGCAATCAGAAATTCATCCATGATTGTTAGTTCACATTAAAATTCTTATGCATGATATAATTTACCTTATTCACATACATACAACATTTTATACAATAATAACATGAAAATAAAATGGGCTCAATATTTTTAATGTATAAAAAACATTTCCCAAAGGCTTAGTGTTGAAAAATTAGCTTTGATACCAAACTGTAATGCACACACATGTTACACAGCTACACAGTAACCATTTATAGCTAAAAATACACTTATAGCTCTATAGAGGTTCTATAGATACAAGGAAATTTAATTGAAATTATTTAAACAAATAACAATGAGTCATAAAAAACTCAAAACTGCAGAAGCGTAGTAAAATATAAGCTAAAATACTAATTACAAATTAATTTTAATTATTTAATCATTAATTATTGTTAATTAATGCATCCGATGAATTACTTCACCTTCCCAAATTTATCCTACCAATTTTAATATTACCATGTCATTTTTTACATTACCAACAATGGTAATCGGAAATAGGCACTTCAAAACAGTAACAAAAAAGACACTTCCAACTTGCTCACCTCGACATTGGGATGTCAACATTAGAGCCTTGACATATACTTGTAAAACATAAAAAAGAAATAAGATGATCCTGACATTGACAACTACTTCTCTCTTAGTTATGCGCTACAATTGAGTGTGAGTGAATGTGTGATAAATAGAGAGGCTCACTCTCTATTTATACTAAATCCTGACTTGACAATAACTCACTAGGGCTGAGTTCTTTAGGAGAGTCTAATAACCCTAGGGCCCCACAACTACGGGGACTTTAACCCTTGATCAATAGGAGGGTTACCCACATTGACTTTACATGACTTGTTTACATTATTGAATCTCCCGATAGGAACATCGGGGAATGACATGACTCAAATACAATACAAACACTTCCCGGAATAAATATCAGGGTAAAATACATAAGATATACAAGTAAATACATTCTGAAGTTACAAATACATCAACAATGGAAAATATCAGGGCTATCATAGAATGGCCATGACCAAAAAACATCATAGAATTAAGAGGCTTTATTGGAATATGCACATACTACAGGAAATTTGTGAAAGGGTTCTCCAAGTTTACTTATCCACTCACTGATTTGACTAAGAAGGATCAATTCAAGTGGAATGAAGAGGATTAAAAGGCCTTCCAAAAAATGAAAGAGGTAATGAGTGGTTGTTCCATACTTGCATTCCCTGATTTTTGTAAGCCTTTTGTTGTTGAATGTGATGCCTCAGGTGGAGGAGTAGGGGATGTCCTAAAGCAAGGCCAACACCATATAGCCTTTGAGAGAAGAAAGTTGCAGCCCCATGAAAATATTTACTCCATATATGACAAAGAGACGTTGGCCATCATGCATGCCTTTGTTAAATTCTGACAATATTTGGTAGGCAACAAGTTTGTGGTGAAAACTGACCACAATAGTCGAAGACTCTTCCTTACCCAAAAGGATCTAAAGGAAAGGAAACAAAAGTGGGTAGGAAAGATCCAAGATTATGATTTTGATATTGAATATGTGAAAGGAAATAATAACATTGTATCAGATGCATTATCGTGAAGACCTTATTTTTCTCTCATGGACATTGCTAAAAATTGGAAAGACATGCTACTAGTTGAATATGCCAAAGATAAGTTTGCTTGTGATGTGTTGAGGCCTGGAAATTCGCAGGCAACAACAGAAATGGATTCTCCCCAGTCAATGTTCCCAACTAGCCCGTGACTGTTTGGTATGGGGAATCTATCCGGTTTGCGGTTTGGCTACCGTAGGTCAGGTAACAAAAATAAAGGTTTTACCGGTTGCGGCCTGGTCCACCGTGTATATTTTTGTATTTTTGACTTTATTATGATATGTAGATACCTAATTAACCATGTAGGGTGATAAAGATACAAGGAGCGTTCACAATGTGATGCGCAGGTTCTTACCTCTCATCTTAGGACTCGCAAGCATCTAAATCACATATGCGGAAATAAAACTAACTATCTACCAGTCTATCTATCTATCTATCTATCTATCCTCGGGGAGCAAACTGTAATTTAATTATGAGTAATGTGTATTTTGCAT
>LPNX010488577.1:236281-297676 GCA_001517045.1 Pseudotsuga menziesii | reverse complement strand
CACAGCATAACATTTGAAAGTGCCACCAATCTTTCTCCAACAGGAAAACAATACTTCTTTATTGCAAAGAGAAATAGTTCTTCTTACAATATCGCTTTTTTTTGTCTAACTGGGAAAAATCCCCCTCTTCCTTCTAACCTTTCTACATTTATACAAAAGGGTGAGACGGTTGGGCTTCCCAAAGTAACCTTTAGGCTTCCCAACTCTTCGTTTCCCAATGCTTGACTTTTCTCAAATGTTTTTTACAAAATGTTACACGTTACAAAAGTGACCAATCCTTTACGAGGAGGGTCCCACTTGGGCATCTAGAAATTTCTTCCATGCCGAAGCTTCAGAGGCAATGCCCTCAAATGCACAAGGCTCTAAAAACTGAATATTTATCTCAAACTGAAAGGCTGATTGCATAATATACAGTCTACAAGTATGGAACTCATGTAGAACTGAGATCTCTTTTGGGATACTCCACCCAAGGCTGAGGCCAAGCAGGAAGAGAGGCTATTAGATACAATGCTGGGCCAGTTGAAAATTGTCCCCTGGGTTGCAACATAAAAGATGATGGGTACCCACTCTAAATTGAAGAACCTTCCATGGGCTCTCCCAAAAATCCTGTTGAGCATTAAAGCTATGAACCTGTATGGGGTTCTTAATCTGGCTGTGTCATAATCACCCGTTGGCCTATTTCAGAAATGTTTTCCTGGCAATAGCATCCTTTTCATGGTCTCCACAAGGTCCATTCTAATGTTGTTCAACCAATCATCAGATAAGAATACTTGGGCTTCTGGCAGGTGGTAAGCCAACGCTACATATCCAGGGCTATATGCAGCATAGCCCTATCTTTCAACATTTTCCAGAATCATTGTTGTGACATCTGCCTAGGGCAGAATCCATTCGATTACTTCAGAGCACGGGAACAACTCTGGTGTGGTGGTGATCTTCATCAGAGAAGATCTTTCTATGTTGGCATATATGGATTCTTCTTCTAAGCCCATGTTAGGAACCTCTCTGCATGTGATCAGTCTATATATTCCCCCCCACTGGTATTCAGGTTCAACACAAGAAATACACTTAGTGTCCTCGTATATGTATTCGGTTTTGGTAATAGTTTCTACTTCGGGCTCTTCCTCGACCACCAAGGCCTTCTTCTTTTGCCTCTTTGACATTGCAAACTCTTCCGGCCATAAAATTGTAAACATTAAGCCATTTTGGATGAGTGACAAAATTATATACATCAGTGTGCAGTGTGTCACTTCTCCTATGTGTAACATGATATCAATCAGTCAATGAAGCAAATATATGCATGTATATAAGCAGAAATGGCCTAACTAACAGAACCATTGAAACACAATGTGCAGTGTTCAGTAACTTAGTCTACATCTAGCATGATGGAAAACAGTTATATGCAGTAAAAACATGCAAGCTACCACTGCTTTTCAATACCAAACAATTCTAACAATATAATCGGGTGGGAAAAACCCATCTCCATTAACATGACTAAAACCTTCCGCTCTATGCGGGTGCCTTTACCATTTCACTGTGCGGGACAGACAGGGGGCAATACACAAGATTTCAATGGTGTTCCAGCCAAACCATGACCATGCACTTATGGTCAACAAACTAAACATAGCGGCATATCCACTTCCCCCATCTTGGCCTAAAAAATGACTGTGCGCAGAGCGGCACGGCAAAATTCCATTGGTTTCTAAAGGGTAAGGGCCACGAGAAAGGAGGGTGATAAATCCACAAACCACAGGCAAGCCAAGACAACCCTCGCCCATCAAACATTGCTACACAAGGTAGCTTGGTGCAGATGGCGTAACGGCCGTCTGCACCAAACCCCCATTCGCTAAGCGCAGGGTCACAGACAAAGGCCGCGGAAAAATACTACTCAACGAGTCAAAATGCCCCATCCCCAGACAGTTAAGATACAAAATCCCCAACTATATAGGTGTAAAGATAACGGCCGTAGAACAGTCCTAACTGCAGGGAAAAACACAACCCAACGCTTAAACGAAATGGGGAAAGGCACACATGAGCCTACCTGGCACTGCACAACCGGCGTGTAGAGGGTTGTCAAGCTCCATGGATGAGACACCTATACTGCGGGTACCGAAAATGGGGGACCGGTCGAACGCGAGCCAGCGACAGCAACGATTTTGACAGCTGGAACAGTAACAGTCGAAAAATGCGTAGAATAATCAGATAATCCAACAATCCCAACCCCATCTATATATAGTCAACATAACAGTGGGGGGGGAAGTTAAATATCGGATGTCGAAGATATTTGGATTGGAAGTCAAAAGCAAACTTCTTTCCGCAACGGCGGATGGCGAAAGCGCTAAACCATCCGCGGAGATATACACGATGGAACCTCAAAAAACCAATCGTCGGGTCAAAAATGAAACGAGAGCCGCAACGGAGGAGCCGCAAAGGGTACCACCGTCCGCAACGTTAAAACAATGATCGAAGGAGGAAGCCATTTCCCTTCCACAATGGCGGAGAAAGAAATGATAAAAAGTTCCGATGTAAACTCAAAAACATCCGATGTGAAAACAAACAAATTGGAAAGGAAGTCGGAGCCAATACTGCTTATCCATTCGCAACGGCGGGAGGAAAAGCAAATACCTTCCGATTCAGTCATGAGGAAAACGTAATTAAAAGGCAAATGATGAATTTTGATCAATCATTGAATTATTTCAAGTGCTAGAGGGAGAATCCAACAAGTGGTAAATCAATTCAAGCATTAGAAAATCATTCTGAGAAATCATTATTAGACCAACTCAAAGAAGAAAATCGAACTAATCCAAACAAAGGAGGGTCCTAAATTTTTTTGGAATTTCGGGAAATTGTTGCAGCTGCAACAATTGGTGACTACCTGGTGAACCCCATATTTCTGAATTAACTCCTTCCCAGTGCAAGACCTTTTGAATAAAAGTTGAAATCTTCTAGATGTTTGTATCCCTAGGCTGGCCGACTTAAGCATTTAAATCATTGAGAAGTAGTCCATTCTTTGGTAAATGGTAACATCAGAAATATTGCAAGTCTGGATGACTCTTTAGAGGCCTAATAAATGAGGTTTATTTTACTCGTCCTTAGGTAGTTTCATACCTGGACACCACATGATTGTAAGAGATAGTAAAAACCATTATCCTTTTGTTCCTCATTCCCATGCCAATTTCACTTTTGTGCCATTAGAAATTTAGTTCTTGTGAGTCCTCCATTTGCCTTTCTTTCTGAATTTTATTCAGGCTCCTCTATCCCATAGTGTCCTTTTGTGTGAGAGAAGAATTGGCGTTTCATCTCACGGACGGAGAGGAACTTTCGGCAATTTGAAATTCATGCTTTTGATACTTTGCTTTGATATGTCATGTTTCTTTAAGGAGTTTTGACTCTTGATAGCTTTTAGCTTTTCTGAAATTATGGCATGGGATCATTTATATATGATATATTGTCTACCTTGCTTCCTTTCCATGGGTCTTTCGCTGTCACCCCCTTGGATATTTAAGATGTGAAATGGATGGAGCCTCGAAATAGTATTCCAGACCTCTTTACTTCTGAGTTATTTACAAGGGTTGAGTAAGACTTCAATGAATGCATGGCCAGTTAGAGACACTGCTACTAGAAGACACTCTATGTTTTAGAGCACAGTATTTTGCTCAAGATTTCAGTTAATAAAGAACCCTGATGTTTCCATTGTAACCAAAAGTTTGCCTCTTTATTAAAAAACAGAGCAGTAAAGAAAACAACATCAAATCAAATAATCGAAAGAAAACAACATCAAAGCATCAAAGAAAAACAACATCAATTTATTTATGTACAAAGCAACAAGAAAAGAAATAGGTGCCCACCCTCAAGAATATTCAATCAAACGAGTTAAGGGGTGGGCTGGATTATAGACATGAGATATCTAACCATGGTCTAGCTGTGCTATTTTTGCAATTGAACACATGTCTACTATCCTACATTCATCCCTTTCATCCTGAGGAAGTTGAAGGATCTCAGGCTGAGTGTCAATCATTAGGCTGAGCTCTCTTGAGGTGTGATGTCTTAGCTTAGGCTCAATTAGCTAATTTCCCAGGATAGAATCAGCAGATTCACTATCCTCTTCCAACCTAGTGACATTGTGCTTCACGTAGGGCTCTCTTAAAATATTAATCAGGTTTGGGCTACCCTTCTGAGGCAACCATAAGTGTGACCAGTATGAAGCAAAGTACCCATCTAGTCGGGCTGACCAATCTCGATTCAAGATCAATCCATAGCCATCAAGTATGTTTGCTACTATAATATCAAGGTACTGACATATCCTTTTATTTGCAGACAATCGAATCAAAACATTCTTCATCTCCCCCACCACTTTGACACTAGTCTTGTCTAGTTGAGTGACATCCCAATCAGTAGGTTCTAGCTTCCCATCAAGTTTTTTGCAGATTGCAAGAGGCATAACATTCACCGATGATCCAGAGTCCACCAGACAATTATGGACCTTATGGTTCAAAATTTCCAGAGTCAAAAGGAAAGGTGGGGTGCTAGTTTCCTTTCCCCAGTTGATTTGTCCTTTTCCTTCGCAGGTTGGTTTTCACTGGGTATTTCCTCTTTAACTTCCTTAGCTTTTCCAGCATTCTCTTCCTCAACATCTTCCATAGGTTTGACAGGGTCAATGATTGGTTCTATTTCTTGGTTGAAAGTAGTGACTTTAGGTGGTTTATCTTTATTACTGACACCTGCCTGTCTCCTGAAATTCTTTTGCAATCTTTTGATCTTCGAAATTGTTAAATCCATGTCCTTTGTTAGGTCTGTTCCTTCTGTTGATGTTGGTGAGTATTCAGATTTAAGAGTGCTATCTTCAGTATCAAACATCGAGACACCATCCCATGAAAACATGGTGTCATTATCTTGTTTCTCCATAGTCTAGTTTTTCTTCTCCTATTTACCACTGTCCTTGGTCAATTTAGAATCTAGCAGCTGATTCATAACCAATGTCATCGAATTCAACCATTGAGGGAACTTCTTTTCCGAATGAGGTTGTTGGTGAAAAGTGCAGAAATTGTCTCCTCCCACTTCTGTTATATTCATTGAGGCTAAATTTGGGGGAGGGATTTTCCATTGGTTGCTATCCTCTTTTTTTGGATAGTATGGTTTGTAAGTTTTCGGCATTTCCCTTTCTTTTTCCAGATCTATTATTCGGTTGGATAGTTTCTGCATCATTTTCATCATTCCCTCAAAATCATGTGATTGCTCCTCTTTAGGTTTAGACAACAATAACGTTCTTCTCTTTATGGTGTTTTCTCTCAGTTTCTCGGGATAGTCTTCTATACTTTCCCTTTCAGCTTCTACCCTTTCTGATTCTTCATAAGTCTCTACCAACGTAGGTTTGGCTTTCATCTTGTCAAACATGGCCAGCTCAGGTCCTAAGGCTGAGGTATAATATTCAATTAGGACCTTGTCTGAGGGTTTGTTAGCTCCAGAAAAGTTCTTTAGATAAGCATCAAACCTCTGGTTGAAACTATGCACTTTTTCTTTTCTTTCTTTCTTCAAAGAGCATAATCCTTTCATTAGTGTTGCATGAGTTCTCTGGGCTGCATATTTATTTTTGAATATTCTTTCAAAAGTATTCCAGTCTAGGATCGAGTTTGCGGGCATGGAAAAGTACCATGAAGCAGCTGCCCCTTTCAAGGTATGAGGGAATAATCTACAGACAACATCTTCATACTCCCCAGCCCTTAACCCTTCTACCGCCAAATAGAAACTTTGTAAGTGGTCATCTAGAGCAATCCTTTCCTCCGGGTCAAACTTAGGCAGCAGCTTATCAAAAGCTTGAGGTAGGTTATGCAATGGAGGTGTGAGGTTCAAAGGGGATCTAGCTTTCCAAGCAGCTAATGGGTTGGGATGATTCACAATTACACCAACCATGAGCATAGGTAAAGGAACAAAGTCCGAGTAAAGAGAAACGCAGGGTGAGAACAGGATTTCTTACTTCAAAGGTATAACCGAAACCTGTAAGTACTTGGGTCAGGTTACAAGCTTCAAAACATCTGCTGGTGGGGTAATCTTGGGAAAAATAAGTTTCCATGGCTAGCCATGCACTGGAGGCCCTCCTTCTAGCGCCAGAACTGTTGAGGCCTGGAAATTCATAGGCAACAACAGAAAGGGATTCTCCCCAGTCAACATTCCCAACTAGCCCGTGACTGTTTGGTATGGGGAATCCGTCCGGTTTGAGGTCCGGCTACCGTAGGTCAGGTAACAAAAACAAAGGTTTTACCGGTTGCGGCCCGGTCCACCATGTATATTTTTGTATTTTTGACTTTATTATGATATACAGATACCTAATTAACCATGCAGGGTGATAAAGATACAAGGAGCGTTCACAATGTGATGCGCAGGTTCTTACCTCTCATCTTAGGACTCGCAAGCATCTAAATCACATATGCGTAAATAAAACTAACTATCTATCTGTCTATCTATCTATCTATCTATCTATCCTCGAGGAGCAAACTATAATTTAATTATGAGTAATGTGTATTGTGCATGCATCATAAAGAGAAATTACAAGTAGCTGATGCTTCCTTCTACAACACATGAACGATTAAAGATATTTCAACAATCAGATAGCCAATTGTTTTATGAACAACATACATTACTCATGGTGGTAATTCCACAAACTAAAACAGAAATCATTTAAACAAGAACATAGGTTCTAGGAGTTAGAACGATCTCACGGTTAATGGACAAAAAGATGGAAAACCAAAATAGTTCATCTTTCAGCCATCCACAGCATAACATTTGAAAGTGCCACCAATCTTTCTCCAACAGGCAAACAATACTTCTTTATTGCAAAGAGAAATAGTTCTTCTTACAATATCGCTTTTTTTTGTCTAACTGGGTAAAAGCCCCCTCTTCCTTCTAAGCTTTCTACATTTATACAAAAGGGTGAGATGGTTGGGCTGCCCAAAGTAACCTTTGGGCTTCCCAACTCTTCATTTCCCAACGCTTGACTTTTCTCAAATGTTTTTTACAAAATGTTACACGTTACAAAAGTGACCAATCCTTTACGAGGAGGGTCCCACTTGGGCATCTAGAAATTTATTCCATGCCGAAGCTTTAGAGGCAATGCCCTCAAACGCACAAGGCTCTAAAAACTGAATATTTATCTCAAACTTAGCAGCCTGGTTCTTTATAGCCTCAATCCTGGCTGCACTTAATCGAAACTGATCCTCCAGAAGCTGCACACTGATAGCTGAATGATCTACTTCTCTCATCAAGATATGATCATCCAGGGATTTAATATGTTGTACTTTAGCCGCCTCCTCCTGGTATCTCTTTTGCAACAGCTCTACAAAGGCGTTGTGATCCAGGAAAGCCTCAAGCCTCTGCTCGGCCTCTATCTGGCACCGGTTGTACGTAATGAGAAGCCTTCTGAAAAACTCGTTGCATGCTCCTTTTGTCTTCTTAACTTCTTTTTTGAAATCCTTCGCGGTATTTATAGCAAATTCCAACAAGTCATAATCCCGCTTGAGGGCCTGTGTATCCTTTGATGGCAGTTCTGCTAGAGTTTCTTCATTGTTTTCCAGCCTTCCCATTCTTGTAGTCAGGACTTCAAGGACGTCCTGAGATTGATCTACAAAGTAAGAGGAGGTCTCCAGGATTTCCTCCAATCTGCTACCTACCTGCAGCACTTTGCACCTCTCTCCTTCTATAGCAGTTTGTAGCTGCAACATCTTAGCCTTCTTGGCCAAGATATGCTCTTTGAATGGTTGGAGGTTAACCTAATGCTCCCTTGCTTCCTCCAAAGCAGCATTTAGAGAAGCAATCTGCTCTTGATGTTTCTTTCCCTGTTCTTGGGTGTGCATCTCACTGGCCTCCAGGATGATCTTTTGTTGCTCTTCTAGCTCTTCTACCTTTCCTAGCAGCCATTCCTTTTCCATCTTCAGCTCTTGGTATTTTTTTTGCACTTTCTCCAGGCATTCTTGTGTTGTTTCTCTGACCTATATTTCTACTTGGAGGGCCTACAATTCAGCCTTAGAAGCCTTTATCTCCCTCTACATGTCTTCATACTTCCGCTCCAGCTTATTACCTTCCTCTCTCTCTTTCCTCAAAGTGTCTTTCAATTGAGCCGAGGATTTCTTAGATAGCTCCAGGTCTATCATGATCCTATCTACATTATCCTTTGAATCTTGGATTAATGTAGCTCCTTCTCGGATGGTGAATCTAGGGTCTTGGTATGTTCCCAACACAAAGGGTGTATCCGTTATCATTTTACCAGGCAGACCTTCTGTTTCAACTTTCCTTTTTGTTCTCTTCATTATTCTCTTTGTTGCCCTATCATAATAAACAGTGTTGAAATCAGGGATTTCTTCACCCACCTTCTATACAAAGGGGACCAGCTTGAGTGTGGGGACCATGGGTGTACTGGAAGCAGGTACTTGTGGGTCCTAAACCTCAGGGTTCTCCACATCCTGGGTCTACCCTGCAGCTGTTTCAGAAGCTGATTGCTCTATCTGTGTCAGCTTTAGCCTTTCAGGTTCTTGCTTTTGGAGCTCCTCATCCAGCTTCTTTTTCTTTTCTTCTTCTTATTTCCTTGCATCTTCTTCTACCTTCATAGCTGCCTCTTGCGCAGCTTTCCTTTTTTCTTCTTATTTTGTGTGTAGCCACCCTGCAGCTTCTTATGCCAACCTCCGAGCTTCCTCATTCCTTCTCTTGGATTTCTCCTCAGCCTTTTCTTGTTCATCTCCCTTCCCACCTTTGGTGGTGATCTTCTTCTTGAATCTTCTTCTCAAGGATGTCTTATTCGGAGCATTGCGTAAGACAGATTATTCCCTGCCCCAATGGTGGGTGCACTCAAAATGCACGTTGTGTTCCTTGCAATGTTCTGCTACTTTACTGTGGGAGTCATTTCGATGGAATGGCATCTCGCCAAAATGAAACCTTTCTAATTCTTCCACAAATTCATCAGCCTTCTTTACCCTAGTGAACCTGTAACTTCCTAACTTAAAGGGCAAAGGAGGATAAGCAGTCTTCTTGTGCTCAAACAAGAAACTCCCTATTCCATCCAAGAAGACTTGCCTCATAGCCTCCTTGTGAATGATGTAGTCAGTAGCGTATTTGGGCAGCAGGGAGGGTGCTCTTGATCCTCCAAACATCCTGAAGTAAAGGCCATCCTCAGTCAAATAATAATATGGATACTCCTCCATTACTTGCAGTGCCTCCTCTGACATACAATCACACTCCTTCATGAAAATGAGTGTATATAAAGGCATGATGAAGTGCTCATAGACTTCTCGATAATGACTGTGGTACTGGTGTGCCCACAGTGGTCAATAAGCAGAATAGATAGGCGTCCTCTCCCTGTCCCAGATGCACCTGAGTCCAGGGAAAGGCTGATTGCATAATATACAGTCTACAAGTATGGAACTCATGTATAACTTAGATCTCTTTTGGGATACACCACCCAAGGCTGAGGCCAAGTAGGCAGAGAGGCTATTAGATACAATGCTGGCCCAGTTGAAAATTGTCCCCTGGGTTGCAACATAAAAGATGATGGGTACCCACTCCAACTTGAAGAACTTGCCATGGGCTCTCCCAAAAATCCTGTTGAGCATTAAAGCTATGAACCTGTATGGGGTTCTTAATTTGGCTGTGTCATAATCACCCGTTGACCTGTTTCTGAAATGTTTTCCTGGCAATAGCATCCTTTTCATGGTCTCCACAAGGTCCATTCTAATGTTGTTCAACCAATCATCAGATAAAAATACTTGGGCTTCTGGCAGGTGGTAAGCCAATGCTACATATCCAGGGCTATATGCAGCATAGCCCTGTCTTTCAACATTTTCCAGAATCATTGTTGTGACATCTGCCCGAGGAAGAATCCATCCGATTACTTCAGAGAACGGGAACAACTCTGGTCTGGTGGCGATCTTCATCAGAGAAGATATTTCTATGTTGGGATATATGGATTCTTCTTCTAAGCCCATGTTAGGAACCTCTCTGTGTGTGATCAGTCTATATATTCACCCCCATTGGTATTCAGGTTCAACACCAAAATTACACTTAGTGTCCTCGTATATGTATTCGATTTTGGTAACAGTTTCTACTTCGGGCTCTTCCTCGACCACCGGGGCCTTCTTCTTTTGCCTCTTTGACATTGCAAACTCTTCCTACCATAAAATTGTAAACATTAAGCCATTTTGGCTAAGTGACAAACTTATATACATCAGTGTGCAGTGTGTCATTTCTTCTATGTGTAACATGATATCAATCAGTCAATGAAGCAAATATATGCATGTATATAAGCAGAAATGGCCTAACTAACAGAACCATTGAAACACAATGTGCAGTGTTCAGTAACTTAGTCTACGTCCAACATGATGGAAAACAGTTATATGCAGTAAAAACATGCAAGCTACCACTACTTTTCAATACCAAACAATTCTAACAATATAATCGGGCGGGAAAAACCCATCTCCATTAACATGACTAAAACCTACCGCTCTATGCGGGTGCCTTTACCATTTCGTTGCGCGGGACAGACAGGGGGAAATACACAAGATTTCAACAATGTTCCAATCAAGCCATGCCCACGCACTTATGGTCAACAAACTAAATGCAGCGGCATATCCACTTCCCCCATCTTAGCCTCAAAAACGACTGTGCACAGAACGACGCAGAAAAATGACATTGGTTTCTAAAGGGTAAGGGCCACAAGAAACGAGGGTGATAAATCCACAAACCATAGGCAGGCCAAGACAACCCTCCCCCATCAAGCATCGCTACACATGGCATCTTGGTGCAGACGGCGTAACGGCCGTATGCACCAAACCCTGATTCGCTAAGCACAGGGTCACAGACAAAGGCCGCGGACAAATGCTACTCAACGAGTCAAAACGCCCCCTCCCCGGACAGTTAAGATACAAAATACCCAACTATATAGGTGTAAAGATAACGACCATAGAACTGTCCTAACCGTGGGGAAAAACACAACCAAATGCTCAAGCGGAATGGGGAAAGGCACACATGAGCCTACCTGGCACTGCGCAACTAGCGTGTAGAGGGCTGTCAAGCTCCACGGATGATACACCTGGACTGCGGGTACCGAAAACGGGGGACCGGGTGAACGCGAGCGAGCGACAGCAACGATTTTGACAGCTGGAACGGTAATTGTCGAAAAACACGTAGAATAATCAGATAATCCAACAATCCCAACCCCATCTATATATAGTCAACATAACAGTGGGGGAAAAGTTAAAGATCGGACGTCGGAGATCTTTGGATCGGAATTTGAAAGCAAACTTCTTTCTGCAATGGCATATGGCGAAAGCACTAAACCATCTACAGAGATATACATGGCGGAACCTTGGAAAACCAATTGGCGGGTCAAAAATGAAACGAGAGCCGCAACAGCGGAGCTGCAAAGGGTACCACCGTCCGCAACGTTAAAACAATGATCAGAGGAGGAAGTCGTTTCCCTTCCGCAATGGCAGAGAAAGAAATGATAAAAAGTTCTGATGTAAAGTCAAAAACATCCGATGTGAAAACAAACAAATCGGAAAGGAAGTCGGAGCCAATACTGCTTATCCATTCGCAACGACGGGAGGAAAAGCAAATACCTTCAGATTCAGTCATGATGAAAACGTAATTAAAAGGAAAATGATGAAGTTTGATCAATCATTGAATTATTTCAAGTGTTAGAGGGAGAATCCAACAAGTGGTAAATCAATTCAAGCATTAGAAAATCATTCTGAGAAATCATTATTAGACCAACTCAAAGAAGAAAATCGAACTAATACAAACAAAGGAGGGTCCTAAATTTTTTTGGAATTTTGGGAAATTGTTGCAGCTGCAACATGATGTATTAGATGGAATCATGGGAGATTATAACTATATAATTTTGAATGAGTTAATATACTATAAGGGCATAATTTATTTGGTTCGATATTCAGAGCTTAAGTACAAAGTTTTGCAGGAAGCACATGATTCCCCACTAGCAGGCCATCTGGGGATATTAAAAAACTATAGGAAACTAAGGCAAAGGTTCTATTGGAAGGGGCTGAAGGTATATTTTCATAATTATGTGAATTAATTTAAGGTATGTCAGAAAAAAAATATCATAACTCACATACCCAGCTGGTTTCTTACAACCATTTCCCATTCCAGAGCAAAAATGGGATAGTATATCGATGGATTTCATCACCGGTTTGCCCAAATATTTGGGCAAGGATTGCATATATGTGGTAGTGGATAGATTGACTGAGTTTTCTCATTTCTTTGTTGTTACATCCTCTTTTAGTTCTGCAAAATTGGCTGACCTTTTTTTCAAAGAAATCTTCAGATTGCATGGGCTCCCCAAGAGCATTGTGAGTGATAGAGATGGTAGATTCATGAGTGCTTTTTTGTAAGAACTTTTCAGATTGGTGGAAACTCATTTGACTCCAAGTACAATATACCATCCCAAAACTGATGGAAAAGTAGAGAGGGTGAATAAATGATTGGAAGGGTACCTATGAAACTATGTGGGAGAACAACAAAAAGCTTGGACAAAATGGCTACACTTGGGTGAGTTTTGCTACAACACCACCTTTCACATGTTAATAGGGATGTGTCCTTTCAGAGAATTATATGGTTATGATGCACTTAAATTTTCTGATATGATATTTGGTGATATTAGAGCTCCAAAATCTAAATATTGGGTGGAAGAAATCCAAGAAATTTTAAAGCTTTTAAAAGACAATTTGCAGGTTGCCCAAAATCAGCAAAACCAATATGCATATAAATAGAGAGGAAAGGAACTTTTAGGTTGATTATTTAGTGTATTTGAGGTTGCATCCATACAAACAAACATATCTCAAAATGAATGGAGAAGAAAATATAAAGCCAAGATACTATGGGTCCTACAAGGTAATCCGAAAGATTGGAGAAGTAGCATATGAGTTGGAACTTCCGGAAGGGAATAAAATTCATGTTTCTTGTCTCAAGAAATATATTGGTCAGAAAATTTTCATTTCAGATACACTCCCTCATTTGGATGTTGAAGGATAGCTCACACTTATTCCGGAAAAGGTTTTGAAGACAAGGGAGAGAAGATTGAGGAGCAGAACAATCAAAGAATGCTTGGTGCAATTGAAGGATCTACCAAGTGAAGATGCCACATGGGAAGAGGAGAATATTTTGCAGAATATAAATCTGAAATTTCTTGAGGACAAGCAATATTGGGTGGGGAGGACTGTAATGTCCCCATTCAAATAATTGCATAGCAATAAAATTCCATCAATCCTACTGGTTCCCTAGGTTGGGTGGAAACATTGGGAAGTTAATAAGGGAGATAATAAATGGTGTTTAGACATTAGAAGGAATAAATATTTATTTAATGGGTTAATTAAATGAATTCAAGTGAAAAATTAAATGTCTATGGATAATCGAGACACATGGAGACTATGGGGCCCACTCAAGCTAGTATTTCTATGTTAAATGGCTTCCTTCTCTTGTAATCTCAAATCTATGGGAAGCCTAATTTTTTGGATGGATTATAAGGTTAATATACTTGTACATATAATTCATAGGTCTAATTTGGGATGAATTTTACCTTACATGGGGAGAGGAAGAGCCAAATGGGAGTTTCATGGACATTTGGCTAGATTCCCCTTACATTTATGACATTTATGACACCAATGATGGAGATTCTATGACAGTTATGACACAAGTCAGATATGAAGGATTAAATATGAAATATCTTACATGTCAGGCATGAATATATCATCTTAGAGGGTTCTCGTGGGATTTGGAGAAGGCCAAGAGGCTCCTACTCGAATTTGGGAGAAGAGGGAAGGTGAAGAGAGAGGCCACATGGCATAGCATGAAAAACCACACCAATTAGACTTGGATTTGGTTTATCGATGGATTTGGAACCTTAGAATACCAATAATGTTTATAAAATGTAGGTATCAGCCATAATAAGGCCCTTTTGATCATTTCTGAAAATTGTTATTGTGAAGAGAGAGAGCTAGTGGATGACTAGTTCATGCCTTAGCCAATTTCGAGGGTGAAAGATTCCCATCCTAGTTGGTGTTTGGAGAGGCCACTCGGGTATTTTAAGGAGATTCAATGGAGTCATAATTTACAGGTGCAACATAAATCATCTCATGGACATATCAAGTTCATCTTGTTCTTCCTTTCATCTCAAGTTTTCTCACCATATTTCAGCTCTATGGAGTGAGGCGCACTTGGTGAGCTATTCATCTCTTTGAGGGAGATTCTCTTGCTCCAGTATTTTTTATTCTGATGTAAATTATCTAATATTTAAGTTCATAAATATCTCAGATCTAAATTCCAAGAAATATCATGTATTATTGCTCAATAATGAAGAAACGGTGCCATTTCCCCACTACCTTGTTGTAAACTCTTCTAATCTTGATGGATCCGAATGGATGTATAAAATATTGAAGATTTATGAATGAATGGAATTTAATTAAAGTATATTATTGTTTTTATTTTCAGCAACTGATAATTTCTGGCCATTGGGTCGAATTTCATAACAACTAGAGCAAACTACACCTCATTTCCCCAAGTGTCCAAAACTAGTTTTTTATATCTAATTGAAAGAAGTGATAACAGCCATGCGAGATAGATTGGTTATGAATATGAGTCTATAATAATTTATTCTACACATACCTTGGTTCAATTTAATAATTCGATTCGGTTTCTGCACATTTGGGAATCCATTTCTACCACTTGCCCCTGGGGGGTTTTGAGCCCAAAATTGCCAGTAAAATCATCTATCTTGTTCAAAATTTAGTACAGAATTGAAGAAGTGATTGGAGGGACATAATACATCTCTGAACATAATAATTAAGTTATTATGTCATTCATACACCTTCTCTAAATATTTGGGAGAAATTGGGCTGATTTGGAGACCAAGACACTAAAACTAGTCAAGAGCCAAAATTGTGAAAAAATGGAAAATTGGGCATTTTGTTAAATTTTTTAAAAAGGGGCATTACAGAAACCTAAAAGAGAAAACCAACAAATCAAACTCATTAAAAATATGAATCTACACCTAGAGCCCCCACACTACCTTTGATATACGTGTCGAATAATTCTGGTGATACCAGTGCATATAAGCACCTACGAACTCAACTATGCTGCCAATGTGGGATAAATCCCAAATGTAAAATAAATATGCACCATTGATTTCCTTGATCGGATGGTTGTTGAGACTTCATAATTAATTTTTCTGCAAATCCTCATCTTCCTCTGCCTCTTGCATCGATCTTTTCCCTGTCACCGACTTTCCCTATTGCTCAACCCTGTCATTGATTTTCCTTTGTCATTGATGAAATCCTTTGAAATTAATGATGATTCATGTAATGGATCGTTTTTATTTTAATGATTTCATCCTGTTGTTGGTTATTCTTTTGTCATTTTTGAACTCCTTTTACATCAATGACAACTATATTCTCAACAATCTCCGCCTTTTCCATTGATGGCAACACCTAAGAATTCTCCTCCTTTGAAAAAAATGACAAAGGATAACCTGTATTGTTGCACCCATTTTGATATAGGATTACATGTCTTATTCATAACCCCCCCTGTCATCATATCTCCCCCTGATATTTCACTTCTTCTTCTATAACTGTTGTAAGGGGATCACTCCCAACTTTCGTCTAAGATGCTCAAAGGCTTCCTTGGGTAGTGGCTTGGTGAAAATGTTAGCAACCTGTTCTATTGTGTCAACATATTCTAGTTTGACAACCTTCTGGGACACTTTTTATCTTAGGAAGTGATATTTAATTGGTATGTGTTTTGTATTGGAGTGCATGACAAGGTTTTTTGACATATTTATGGCACTGGTATCACAATTTATTATTATTGGGTGCTCATGCTTCAAAAGTAAGTCTTCTAGTGTCTGCATCATCCAAATGACTTGGGCATAACATGACACAGCAATAATATATTCGAACTCTACTATGGAGAGTGAAATGAAAGATTGTTTTTTACTTAACCATGAAACCAGACAATTTCCTAAGAAGAATGCTTCTCCACAGGTACTTTTTTGATCATCAACACTTCCTTCCCAATTTTCATAAGTAAATTCTTTTGGAATAAAGTCTTGACCTTTTGGGTACTATAACCCGTACTCCAAAGTACCTGTCAAATATTTGAAAATTATTGTTACTATAGTTACATGTGTTTCTTTGGGGCTTGACTAGAACCTAGAAACCAAACCTATATCTTGCATCACATCTGGTCTTGTAGCTCTCACATACAATAGGAGACCTATCATGGATCTATACATAGTATGATCCACTTCTAGAGACTCGTCGTCCTTGATTAATTTACAACCTATGATCATAGGAGTACTAGAAGGTTTGGAGTCTTCCATCTTAAATATTTTAAGTATGTCTTTGATGTACTTAGTTTGATAGATAAATATTCCTTTGTCTTTTTGGAAAACTTGTAACCCCAAGAAGGATGTTAGTTCACCCAACATTGACATTTCGATTTCCTTGTTCATTTCAGAAGCAAATTTTACACTTAGTATTTGTAAATCGCTTCCAAATATGATTACATCTACATAAACAACAACAATGATCATATTTTCATCTTTGATTTTTAAGTAGAGATTACTTTCAGTGGTCCCTCTCTTAAATCCTTGTTGTTTTAAATAGATGTCAAGCCTTGAAAACCAAGCCCTTGGATCTTGTTTAAGACCATAGAGTTCCTTTTTTTAGTTTGCAAACATAGTCTCTATTTTCTGAAAATAGGAAACCTTCAGGTTGTTCAATATAAACTTCTTCTTCTATTTTTCATTAAAAAATACATAGTTGACATCCATTTGAACACTTCAAAATTTTATGGCTTTAGAGTGCTAGAAACATTATGATTTCTTCAAGTATTGCCATAGGAGCATATGTTTCTTCAAAATCAATCCCTTATACCTGAGCATACCCTTTACGTACCAATTTTTCTTTGTTCATTATCACTTGACCATCCTGATTCAATTTGTTCTTGAAAACCCATTTGGTTCGTATAACATTATTATCCTTAGGTCTTGGGACAAGTTCCTAGGTCTCCTTTTTCTCAATCTAATATAATTATTCATTTATGGCTTTGACCCATTCATTACTTTTGCTGGATTCTGTAAAATCCTTCGGTTCCAATATTGAGAGTAGGGCTTGTTCATTAAATGGTAGTTGTCTCCTTGTACTGACTCTGAAATTTTTATCACCTAAGATCTGTGACTCTGGATGATTCTTTTGTATCCTTCTGGTTGGAATTTTTGTATCATGTCTTGGGGAGTCCTCTTCACTTTCCTATATATCTTCTTTTTCTATACCTTCTTCTTCATCATGATTATTTTGGCCCTCTTGCAAGTTTTCCTTTTCTTCACCATTTGTATTTTCAACACTGTCATGACTTCTTACTCTTCTTGGTTTTATATAATATACTCTCACATTTGCACTTTATACAATATTGTGTAACCTTTTATTATAACATCTATATTCCTTCTTGGTGGATGAATATCCTAGAAATATTCCTTCATCAATCCTAGAGTCAAACTTGCCAAGGTCATCCTCATTCCTTTTAATTTAACACTTACTACCAAATAATTTGAAATATTTGACTGAGGCTGGTATTCCATGCCATAGTTCATAAGGGGTCTTGTCCTTATTCACTTTGAGTTTTCCTCTATTAAGTATATAGAAAACTGTGTATACTTCTTCTTTCCAATATGCATTTGACAGCTTTGATTCATTAAGCATTGTTCTGGAATCTTCTTGGACTGTTCTATTTTTCCTTTCAACAACACCGTTCTGCTAAGGATTTTTTGCAGCTGAAAATTGTCTCTTGATTCCATGTATCTCACAAAACTCATTGAAATCATTTGAAATAAACTCTCCCCCATTGTCTGATCTAAGAAATTTGATTTTCATATATGTCTCATTTTCAACCATTGCTTTGAAGATTTTAAACTTCTCAAAGGCTTCTGATTTTTCTTTGAGAAATTTCACCCAATTCATCCTTGTGTAATCATCAATGAGCAACATGAAATAAGATTATCCTTGCATGATTTTAGTTCTTGTTGGTCCATAGAGATCCGTGTGCACTATTTCCAGAGGATGTGAGGTCATATGTTCTTTTGTTTTAAAACTAGCTCTAGTTTGCTTCCCATGTTGACAATGTTTACAAATTGAGTTTAGAGGTTTTACAATTTTAAGCAAGTCTCTTACAGCTTCCTTCTTACTTATTTTGACAAGATTGTCAAAATTTAAATGTCCCAACCTTCTATGCCATAACCAACTTGCATCAACCATACTTAAGTAACATTGATTTTCATTTTCTAGGATATATACATTGTTTGAATTTCTTATAGCAATGCAAACAATTCTTCCTAACTCCTTTTTCCCATTTTAACATTTTTCTAATTAAAAAATACAGATGTGCCCTTGATCACATGTTTGACTTACACTGAGGAGATTAGGCTCGAGGTTTTCTACTAGTAATACATTTTCTGTTTTGATCTTGTTATTGACAACATATGTTTCTTTTCCAATTATCTTGGAATACAAAATGTATCCAAATGTGACTTTACCCTTATTATCTTTTAGTGTTATGAATTTTTTTGGGTCACTGGTCATGTGTTTTGAACACCCACTGTCTAAGTTCCATAGTTTTTGGTTTTCTGTTGCACATAGAGAAATCAATGAACTTTCCTTTTTCTTCCTTTTCCCTCTAATACTTCTTTGGCTTGGTGTCTTGAGATTTAATTGCAACAGTCTTCTTTGTAGGAGTCATCAGGTTACAATCTCTTTCCATATGTCCATGGTTATTACATTTGTAACACTCTATGTCATATTTTTGAAGTGTAAAAAGGTTATGATTTCATTTTGGTTTGTTACTTGATGACTTCTTCTTATATTCACGAACCTTCCCATAAGCTCTACGATTTAAGTCTTTATGACCAAAGTTATTACAAGAGTAACAATGACACAAAAATATCTGTTGATATCTATTTGGTCTCTTAGGAACCATATTAATTATGTTTTTATCTTGAGAGATTAGGGAAGCCATATTGCTCTCTTCCATTTTAACAAGACTTTTTAGTGATTTGGCATAACGTTTCTTATTTCCTTCTTGATTAGTGAAAGAAAAACATTATGGATTCTTTTCTTTGCTAAAACCCAATACAAATCTATCACTTGATTATCTTTGGTTGTTTAGGATGTCATCTAGAATCCTTGAGATGTTCTCAAACTTTGATTTGATAGATCCTTCATCAATCTTTTTCTTGAGTTGCATGATCTCTTCTTCAAGTCTCTCACATTCTTGTATTCTTTTGCTGAGCTTCCAACTCACTAATGACATGATTTTACTGTTTGTTTCCTTTTCTGCATTTCTCAAGTTCTTCAAGAGTGCTAACAAGTTGATCTCTTAAGACTAATTCTCCTTCCACATCTAAGTCACTATTTGAAGCTTGAGTATCTAGACCCGTAAATAGAATTTTAGTTTATTCATCTTCACTTGTATCTACATCTTCACTATCTTCCATGGTGTAAACAATCTTATTTTTCTCATAGGACTTGTCGTTTCTTGTTTTACCCTTTTTGAACTTTGAGGTTTCTCTCTCATCACTATCATCTTGTTTAGGGTAAGTACATTTTGAATCAAAATGTCCAATTCTTCCACACTTAAAAACTTTTATGGGTAAATTTCGTTTATATTTTCCAGTACCTTTCTCAAGTTTTTAAATAAAAAGAGCTTCCTCATCATCTAGGTTCTCTGATTGGTTTTTGGATGAGGCTTTAAATCTTCTTCTTTTCTTGAGGATTCATTTAATATTGTTCTCATCTCATATGTAGTGAGGATTCCATGTAGTTCATCTACTGTCATAAGGTCAATATCATCTCGTTCTTCTAGGGTGGACACTTTTGAGTCATACTTCATTGGAAATGTTCTTACTACCTTGCTTGCCACTTGTCTTTCTTTTAATTTTCCTCCAAGACCTCTAATAGCATTGACAAACTCATATACTCTTAGAAAGTATTCCCCAATATTTTCTTCTTATTTCATTTTAAGGCTCTCAAAATTCCCTTTATATGTCTTAAGCTTGGATTCTTTGACTTTAGATTCCGCTTCATAGATAATTTTTAACTTATCCCATGCTTGTTTGGTAGTTTTGCATTGCATATCTTTTGTAAATATAGAGTTTGTCTATCCACTCAAGATTGCATTTAGGGATTTGGCATTACCTTCATATTGGCCTAGTTCCTCTTGGTATGTAGGTATTTGGTCTCCTATTTTATACTCTTTTTCAGTTGCTACCCAAACCTTCCATCCAATGGACATCAAATGGAACTTCATTCTCACACTCAAGTATGCATAATTTTCTCCCGTGAATAATTAGTGGCTAATTCTTATTTTTGATCCATATAAGTTTTTAAATGGGATGTTCCTTCCAGTGGTTAAATTGTAGTGAAGGAACCTACTCTGATACCAATTGTTGGATTATTCCACAATACTGAGAGGGGGAGGTGAATTAGTATTGTCTTTTTCATTTTTAAAATAACAAAACACACAATGAATCAAACAGGTTAAGACATAAATTTTATCGTGGAAACCTTGAAGAGAAAACCACCAAATCAAACTCTTTAAAAATATGAATCTATAAAATTGCTTTATCTGCTGCTACAGAAAGGATGCAACAACACCTTGGTTTTCTTCCTGCTACAACAGACAAGGATGTTACAACACCCTGGGTTTCTACCTGCTACAACAGACAAGGATGCTACAACACCCTGGGTTTCTACCTACTATAATAGACAAGGATGCTACAACACTCTTTGCAGACTTGTATCCTTCCCTAGGACCGCCATGCCACCCTAGACTGAATTTTATCAGTCTGTTATAGAACTGCATTCACTTTTGGACTCTGTCACTCATGATCACAGAGACAATTATTTCCTTCAATCATTCTGTCAATAAATACCTTCATTCTCCCTGCGGACGCATCTCTTCACTAATGTTCCTTATCATTGATCATGCCCTTCATGAATATTCCAGTCGTGACCTTCCACGTTCTCCATTTCTGCAACCATCCTAAGCCATTGAATTTATATCGTTATTTTTCCTAACCATAGAGATAAAGTTAACATGAAGATTGTGGAATTGTAACATTTCTCAAAATTTCTTTTCATGATTTCCTCTCTTCCACCTTCCACCTTCCACATTCCCTTGGCAGACTTCAGGTTGCAGAAACCCATATTATTCTAGACCTTTATTTCTCATATTCCACATTTTGTCTTCCACTTTCCTCCTTCTGCATTCCGTTGGTGGACGCTGGGTTGTGGAAACCCATATTATTTTATACTTTCATTTCTCGTCTTTTGCATTCTGCCTTCTGCTTTCTGCTTTCCCCCTTTTGCATTCCGTCAGCGGACACCAGATTGTGGAAACACATATTATTTTATACTTTGAATTCTCATCTTCCACATTCTTCCTTTCACTTTCTGCCTTCTGCTTTTCTTTTGAACCATTGATTTCTTTGCGGGTTCACTCTTGACCATCGATCTACGATCTAATGTGGATTTCAGACCTTCACTTTTCTATGTGCAAAGATCATTCCCCACCGTATATTTCCTTATGGATTCAATCCTATCCATCGATCTACAATCAAATGTGGATTGCAGATATTCACTTTTCTTTGTACGAAAGTTATTCACCATTGTCGATTTGCTTACGGGTTCACTCCTAACCATTGATATGTACATTGTCAATATGATTCAGGAGGATATTGGTGTCCACCCACCTATTCCACTTGGACCCCCACCATTTTTTCTTTCAGTTTTCCAATTTCCTTAATTGTAGCACAATTTACTATTTTTGGCAGTTTTTAGGTCCTAAACTTTCGAAGCCATTTTGAGGCCCTAAACGATGTTTTTTCGGCATCGAATGGTCGGGAAAATATGAGTCCATTTCAAAATCAATATTTGGTTTTTATGGATGTAGTCCTTAAACAAATCTTTCTAACAATGTATCATGCACATCAAACGGAGGTAGTATGCTAAATTTATGACCCCAGAAAATTGATGTACCAAGTTACCCAACGGGGCCCACATTCTGGCGTTTCACCTCCTAGGGTTAGTTTTTGGATGTGTAGGGTTTCCATTGTTTCTAAATAATATATAGGCCTTCAAGACTCATTATAACACAGAGTTCAAAGGAATGTAGCTGCCACATCTCTTTTCAGAGATAAGCTACCAGCACTCTAGCTAGTTTATTTCCATTCTGTATGTAAATAAGTTTCAGTTATTGATTAATGAAATGAAGTGTTATTTCCACTGCATATTTGTTTCTGTGGTTATTTGTGTATTCTGTTGTGTTCCTACATAAATGCAGATTAGTGGTATCAGAGCAATCTGCTCTTTCTTGATCCTTCTTTGCATGTCCCCAATGAGTGCGGGGTATAAAGAGTTAGGGATCCATCTGGTTGAACCTTTGCAAGATCAGCCTCACAAATCCCGATGGCCACCCATGGGGGATGAAAAGAAAGAAGAGGGCGTAGAATATCCTATCAAAATGTTGCTCGAGGAGGCCCTTGAAAAACAAGGGAACACGATGATGGATAACTTCACCCAGATCCTTCAACGACTTCCCACTGGTGACGCATCTGCATCTAGAAGCCACTCTGGAGGCGCAACCCATTTTAAGGTATAAGTAAACTTTGATATTCCCATATTTGATGGCTGAATAGATGCAAATTCCATAGATAGATGGTTGAATCTATTATAATGATATTTCTTGGTTCATGACTTTCCTGACCGGGAAAAGATTACTTTTTCTCTACTCAAAGCCACCCCCCATGTGAAGGACTTGTGGGAAACCTACTATGAGAGAAAGGACGAGGATGAACCCTCTCTATTCTCGGCTGTACCCACTTGGAATTATTTTTAATATGCCATAAAGGGACAATATTATCCGGTGGGGAGCTATGAGGACAAGTACATACAACGGACTACGCTGTGGCAGCAAAGAGATCAAGATGTGCATGAGTTGATGAATCTGTTCCATACGATGTGCACCAAGTTGGGTATCAAAGATTCAGAGAAACATTTTGTGCTAAAGTAATATAGTTGTTTGCAAAGATACATTCAGGAGGACACGGAGTTCCTCAACATCTCCTCGATTGTTATGGCATATTGGTATGCTGCCAAAATTGAGAAAAAATTCAAATAGAAAAAGCGAGACTTTGGATCTGTGAATCAGAAGCAAGGGAAAGGTGCCCCAAAACCATAGAACTAAGGACACAACCAAGTCATGGAGAATAAATAAAAATTTTCAAATCCTTAAGTAAAGAGCAACACTGCAAAGCCGAAGAAGGAAGCGGGAAAGTGGTGCGAGTTCCATAAGAGCACCACTCACAGCACAAGTGAGTGTCAGGTCAAGCAGCCACTGCTGTCTGAGATAAATGCTTCTAAATCAAATGCATACTCTAACATTGAATCAGAACCTGAGAAGGGGGATGATAAAGGGAATAAGATTATCGATGTAGAGCCCAACACCACTGTTGCTACCATGAAGATCCAAAAGGAAGAACTAGAAGATTCAGAGGAGGAGGAGCATCTTTTCCACTCCCAGATGTGGGTAAAGGGTTCCCCGCTACAATTCATTGTCGACAATAGGATCCAAAAGAACCTGATTTCAGTAGAGGTTGTGAATCGGTTGGGTTTTCCGACCACAGCACACCCACAACCGTACACCATCGGGTGGCTTCACCAAGGACGGGATCTCTGCATCAGCCAGCACTATCGCCTTCCCTACAGCATCAAGCCCTTCATCGATGAGGTATTATGTGATATTGCTCCTCTTAATGTTTGTGATGTATTATTAGGTCAACCATACTTATGGAAGTGACATACTGTGTATGAGTCTCCCAAGTTCCATTCTTTTGAAGAGACTAAAACTATTCATACATGGAATCATGCCATATTGGAGATTTGGATTCCTTATCATATGTATTTGAATCAGATCCTAACATCATAAAACATCTTTAAGGAAAATGAGGATCAATAGTAGAGAATGAAAAATGTGTGTCTTTAAATTGGGACCTAGTTTTCCTAATGTCATTAGGATCACTTGCAAGACATCATACTATTTCAAGAGTCTCTTCACCTACTTTGGAGTATGTGGTTCAGGATAAGAAATTACATGATGATATTCATCATCAAAATTGGAATCAGAAAATTCACTTTAGGTATCACTTACATAATCAAGTGGAGATCCTTCTATTGAATTTTCATATGCTAAGCTAGATCATTAGTATTTCATTTCAATTTCATAACAAAATCATATAAACATGATCACTAAAAGATAAAAAAACACAACCATACAAAAATAACACAAAGATTTATCCTGGGAAAACCCTAAAGGGAAAAACCCAGAAAAAGCTTCCTCAATATAGATGCCCCAAAAGATAAAAGGTAAAACCAAAAAGGAGATCAAAGACTGATCCTCCTCCTTCTCCAGCTACTCCTCTCTCCTCCACTAATGCGCTACACAAGTGAGAGTGTGTGCTTCAAATGAGGAGCACCACACCTATATTTATATTCATCCGTTCACTTTAATTATTAATTTCGACATGTAGGCTCGAGTTAATCATGTAGGCTCGAGTTACACATGTAGGCTCAAGTAACCACACTGGGGTGCTAATGAACCACCTTTACAATTAGAGGGGACTACCTCATGACTCTTATTAGTTCTTCTGATTAGAAGCATTGAGGTACAAAGTAATACAAGTGGTTCTCCCATTAGGACCATCGGGGACCAAAAAAAGATATATATAGAATATTCTTCAAAGTTACAATATTTCAACATTCCCCCTTAACGAGAAGGGTATTCTACAACAACATCAACAACAACAATAATAAGAGAGAGAGAGAGATAGAGAACATCATCAACATCATCAGGGTAACACATCTATAAATCATTGGAATCTTTTCAACATCATGTAGTCTTCATCTTCAATCTTCAGTCTTCAGCAATATCAACACTTTGACCGCTTCGATTAGCAACAACTTTGACCATTTCGATCAACAACATCTTTGACCTTTTGATCAGTAGCAACATCTTCAGCACTTTGACCTTTCGATCAGCAGCAACATCTTCAGCAGTTTGACCTTTCAATCAGCAACAGTATCTTCGGTATTTTGACCTTTCGATCGGAAACAACATCTTCAACACTTTGACCTTTCGAATAGCAACATCATCGTCATCATATTTTGAACTTTTGAACAGCAACATCATCATCATATTCTGATCTTTCGATCAGCAACATCATCGTACTTTGAACTTTTGAATAGAAACGTCATCATCATATTCTGATATTTCGATCAGTAGTATCAGCAACATCATCATCAGACTTTGAACTTTCGAACAACAACATCATCATCACATTTTTATCTTTTGATTAGTATGTCATCATCATCACCAACCTGCAATCCACAATACGAAGATGAAAGTCTTTGGATCACTTTTGGACCTAAGTCCAAGGATGATACAATCCTACCACATTCTCAACAATCGAAGTCATCGGATTGATTACGTGATAATCAATCCCTATCACTTTAGGACTAGGTCCAAGGATGATGCAATCCTACTGCATTCTTGACAACCGAAGTCACCAGATTGATTATGGGATAATCAGTCCCTATCACTTTAGGACCAGGTCCAAGGATGATGCAATCCTACCACATTATTGGGGACCAAAGCCTCTGGATACCTTTCTAAACTAAATTTCAAGGATGATGCAATCCTGCCACATTCTCGGGGACCGAAGTGCAAGGATGATGCAATCCTACCACAATCTCGGGGACTGAAGCCTCCGAATACCTTTCTGAGCCGAAGTTCAAGGATGATGCAATACTACCACATTCTCGGGGACCGAAGCCTCTGGATACCTTTCTGAACCGAAGTTCAAGGATGATGCAATCCTACCACATTCTTGGGGACCAAAGCCTCTGGATACCTTTCTGAACCAAAGTTCAAGGATGATGCAATCCCACTACATTCTCGAGGACCAAAGTCACCGGATCTATTTTGGACAAATGTCCTAGGACGATACAATCCCTCTTCATTCTCGAGGACCGAGGTCACCAGATCACTTTAGGGAAAGTGCCCAAGGATGATACAATCCCACTGCAACATCACTACTCCCCCTTTCTAGGAAGGTATTTCCGAACAACACCAAGCTTATCTCGAAAGTGTTCGAACTTTACTCGAGACAGAGGCTTCGTCAGCACATCATCATCTAATCCTTCATCATCTACATCTTCAGTATGTGAATATTGAATTATCACCATCTATATCTCTAGTATGTGAATAATGAAAGATTCATCACCTCTATAGTATAGAAATACGGAATCACCATCATCTACATCTACAGTATGTAAATACTGAAACATCATCTATATCTTCAGTATGGGAATACTAAAATCATCATCATCTATATCTTCAGTATGGGAATACTGAAATATCATCATCTCTATATTCAGTATAGAAATACTGAATCACCATCATCTGCATCTACAGTATGTAAATACTGAAACATCATCATTTGCATCTTATCTCATATGTAGAAGTACCGGATTTCTATGTGTTACGATGGAACACAGGGTTCTCTATCATCACAAATCTGGTTATCACATAGAATCATTGTAGTATCCATCTTCAGGTCAAAGATACCTGATATCAACTTCCAAAGCCATATGGATTTACGACTTAGTAGAGCAATCTGCTATGTATTCTGCTTCAGTCATGCTAAGAGAAACATTGGACTGTTTCCTGCTAAACCATGAACTCATAGCAGACCCCAAACAAAAGCATCTACCTGATGTGCTTTTCCTATCTGAGATATTTCCATCCTAATCTGCATCTATATAGCCGTACAATCTGTAGTCATTGTTTCCCTCATATTATAGACCAAAGTCTATAGTCTCTTTCAGATATCTCATCACATGTTTTGTAGCTATTTGGTGAACACGTCTAGGTTGAACTAGATACTGACTCAAGGTGTTCACAGCAAAACAAATGTCTGGTCTAGTATTTGATAGATACATTTAATGACCCAATAATATGTCTGTATTGAGTCACATCCACTAACTCTTATGAGTCATCAGCTAACAACTTCATGTTGGAAACATGGGTGTGGCCATGGATTTGTATTCCAACATATCGAATCTTTTCAATATCTCTACTACATACTTTCCCTAGTTGAGAAAGATTCCTTCTGAATTTTGCCATACTCCAAGACCTAGGAAATAATGCATTAACCCAAGGTCTTTCATCTAAAATTCTTCAGCGAGCTTCTTCTTTCATTCTACAATCTGTTTCTCATTCCCTGTCAGGAATAGATTATCCACATACAGTAATAGTATGACATGTTCATCTTCTACAACCTTGAGATAAAGGTTAGGATCAGCTTTACTCTTGGTAAAGCCCATGCTTGATAGGAAACTATCTATCCTTTCATACCAAGCTTGAGGAGCTTGTTTAAGGCCATACAAGGCCTTCTTCAACTTGCATACGTGATTAAGTCTATCTTCAACTTCAAATCCTTGTGGATGTTCTATGTATACTTCTTCTTCGATCACACCATTCATAAAAGTTGTTTTCACATCCATCTGGTGTAAGTCCCACTTCATCATGGATGCAAGTGCCATGATAGCTCTAATTGAAGTATACCATGCTACTGGGGAAAATGTCTCTTTATAACTAATTCCCTTTTTTTGATAGAAACCTCTAGCCACAATTCTTTCCTTACTTCTATCTGCAACATATTTTATCTTGCAAATCCATTTGGAAGATACCACATTGTTTCTTTCTGGTTTGAGTACTAAATCCCAAACATCATTCTATTATTCTTTCATCATAACATCTTCCATGAGTTCTTCTTGTTAGGTCATCAACATATCCTAGTCTTCTACATTCAACCTTGAAGGTTGGAACCCACTTTACTCTTGGTAAAGTATCGATCCATCAAGAAGCTGTCCATCATGTCGTACCATGTCGAACTGAGATATCTTCTGTAGTCACTCCCCCTGAAGTGGAGTATCATCTTCCATCTTCATTCTATACAGGTGGTTCTATGCTTGATATACTTTTCAATAGAGTATGTCATGTCATAGTCTATTCTTTCTGAGGCAAATCACAAAACTTGCTTTGTACACTTGTTCTTGTAGATCCATATGGAAGATACTACTTACTTCCCTTTATGTCTCAAAACCATATCGAATACATCATTCCTCATGATCAATTGTTACTCTTTGATCATAGCTTCTTTCATAGCCATGGTGGTATTCATCCTTCGAGGTGGATCTACCACTCTAGTTTGAAGCTCTTTCCTTCGTCATGATGTCTCCGACCCTGGGAGCTTCAGATTCATGTTTATTGAATTGTCATCACTTGTTCTTCGGAACAAGTCTCATCCTTCTTTTCTTGTAGGCAGTTGTACAGAACCTTTCCTACAATTCAAATGCACCAATTACATGGTTAGAACTATTTCATAAAACATATGTATAATGACAAATTCTTATGCATCATGCAACTGTTTAGCCAACACAACATTCATCCATATCTCACTATTGTCATTAATGCAACCAGTCTATCACATCAACTGAATATAATAAATGTATAACAAAACAATATCATGACAATTGAATACTTATATTTTATTCATTTCATGGGTAGACTCCTTCTTGATCCTTCTACTTCATCATCTTCTTCATTCATGACATCATCATTTCTTATCCAAATGATAAGATGGATAAGAGGTTCTTCAAGAATTGAGTTCTTCATATTCCTCATCACTTGAGGGATATTATTTGAATGGTGAGAGCTTGATCTTGAATTGCTCCCATCTTCTTCCTCTCTTATTATGAGTCGAGCGTCTTCTTCTTCCCAGAGTCAGCTGAAAGTAATCACTTCCTTTTGGCACACATTCCTCGCATGAATGAATCCCATGATCCTGGGAGGACATTCAAGGTGGCTATCACCACCTCTTCAATTTGTTTCTTAAGGTCATATTTTGATGTATGTTATTTCCTTCAAATAGCTTGGTCAAAGAATCAAACATCTCTTTCGGTGTATTTAGGGAAGACACTTGTGGTACAAGTTGATCTGTGACTGAATCAACAATGATCTTCTTGGCCTTGACCAAGTTCTTTTGGTGTAAGGCTTTGAGCCTCATCTCCCTCTGGAACTGGAACCTCTCTACTCATGTAGGTGTCCAATTAATTTTCATCATAGAGATCAAATACTTCCATGCTTAGAAGTTGTCAACTTCACCAAGCTTATCATCAAGATGATGAGAACCTCAAATGGAAATAGCAAAAGATTAGATCTTATCGATTTGAGGTGTCCGTCCTAGTTTCAGAGCTGGCTGATCTAGGGTTTGTCAGAGAAAACTTAATTTTAAAAACTTGGAATCTTTCATATTGGATTGGATAGAAATATATATCTCTTCAAGCTGAGCTGTCCAATGTACTCCTTTTCTGAAAACTGTGGAGGGAAGCTCCCAAAACAGGAAGCCCTAGTTTTCCAATTTCTCCTGCAGAAATTCCTGATACTGTTTCTGCTCTATCTCCGAAATTACTATTCATCTATGTCTTAAAATTAATACTGAGGTACCCTCACATGTACCTATTTCAACACCATAGGTTTCATTATAATTTGTTTCACCAATTGGGACTTAAGATCATTTTCCCAAGTTGACCTGTTTTAGGATTGTTCCGAACAGTGAAGTTGTACGGACTTCCGCGTGTCACTGTCTCATATTCCGAGTATGAACCTTAGACCACAGAAATTAAAGTCTATTCCCTATTTGGAACATATTTCAAAATTTCATTTGTACCTTTTTATCCCAAGATATAGCAATTCTCCCCAGGTGTCTTGTTTAGGGATGAATCCTAGAAGAGACTAGAACCCTAACTTGAAGGGATCATATCTCTCAGAATATAGTGAATATGAGGATGGATTTTTGACAAAGTGTACATCATGATTGTAGATGCGACCTATAAAATTTTCAGCTCTTGCAACTTTTGTAATCCCAAGATATAGAAAAAGTACCAAAACTTATCAGTTTTAGTATTTAGGGTTTTTCTAGCTCGGGGTCAAATTAGGGTTTGATTTTCCTGGAGTTGCACCCAACCAAAAATCTTGATCCAGGTCTCTAAAATTTGATTTTGATGAGGAGAGAAATCCTGTGTCAAGCTCACTCAAAAATTCTTCTTCTGTAGAAATCCCTAATTGCTCGCACCGAAAACTGAAAATGTTTGGAATCGAATTCCGCTTGGACAGAAAGATGCGCCCTTCAATGGAGAGTCATCCTAACCTTATTTTGTTGATCGATTGTGGAGAGAGACCCAAAAAGTAAGAATCCATAGCTTATGTATCTACAAAATGTCTTCTTTTAGGGTCGCTCTGATACCATGTTGAATTTTCATATGCTAAGCTAGATCATTAGTATTTCATTTCAATTTCATAACAAAAGCATATAAACAGGATCACTAAAAGATAAACAAGCACAACCATACAAAAAGAACACAAAGATTTATCCTGGGAAAACCCTAAAGGGAAAAACCTAGAAAAAGCTTCCTCAATATAGATGCCCCAAAATATAAAAGGTAAAACCAAAAAGGAGATCAAAGACTGATCCTCCTCCTTCTCCAGCTACTCCTCTCTCCTCCACTAATGCGCTACACAAGTGAGAGTGTGTGCTTCAAATGAGGAGCACCACACCTCTATTTATATTCATCTATTCACCTTAATTATTAATTTTGACATGTAGGCTCGAGTTAATCATGTAGGCTCGAGTTACACATGTAGGCTTGAGTTAATCATGTAGGCTTGAGTTACACATGTAGGCTCAAGTAACCACACTGGGGTGCTAATGACCCACCTTTACAATTAGAGGGGAATACCTCATGAATCTTATTAGTTCTTCCAATTAGAAGCATCGGGTTACAAATTAATACAAGTGGTTCTCCCAGTAGGACCATCGGGGACCACAAAAATATACATATAGAATATTCTTCGAAGTTACAATATTTCAACACCTTCCACTAGAATTGTTTGCAATGGTTATTCCTCAAACTACACACTTATTTCAATGAACATATTCTGAGTGGAGGGATCGTATAGTTTGTAACCTTTTTCATTTTCATTATATCCAAAAACCATGGATGGTTGGATTTGAGGGTTCAAATCATTTCTCTTCTCCGAAGGAATTCTGGCACAAGCTTTTGATCCAAATATTTGAAGGTGTTAAATATCATGCTTGTGCCCTATCCAAGCTTCAAAGTTAGTCATGACTTTAAAATATTTATGAGGTACCCTATTTTGATTATATGCTGAATAATTAATCATGTCATTCCATAGCCTTGAAGAAAGAGACTTGTCGTCTAACATACTAGTGGCCATCTCCTTCAAAGATCTATTTTCCTCTCTACCACACCATTTTTCTGAGGTGTGTAGGAAATGGTACGTTGTATTTAAATGCCAACATGAGGACAAAATTGCTGCATATATTTCTTAACATATTCCACACCATATTATTTCTGAATGGAATTAATCTTTTTCATAGAATTATTCTCAACAGACGCTTTAAAATCAGGAAAACATTCAAACACCTTTGATTTATTCTTGAGAAACTAAACAATACAGAATCTAGAGTAATTGTTAGTGAAAGTTAACATATACTTTGCATTACTCGAGGACATAGTAGGAAAGGGACCAATGATGTCAAATTAACTAAATCTAGAGGTGTAGTTTCTCTCTCATATCTACCTTTCTCAAATCTACGCTTTGGATGCTTCTTGAGGATACAACCCTAAAAATTTCATTTTGAGAACTTTATGTCTAGAAACCCTTCAACCATTGAATACTTTTGAAAACGTTGTAAATAATTATAGTTAAGCTGGAAAAAAATTTCATTCCACAACTTGTTGGTATCATTGGCATGAATCAGAACCGTATTTGGAGAAGAGTAGGGGAGGAATTGAGAAAAATTGTAGACCTTCGAATTGTTATTTGAGCTCCTAGTGCTATCATTTTTCCAGTATAAATTTCATAAATCTCTAGTTCATTGGGAGTGAAATTGATTTTATTAGGATTCCATTATGTGTCATTTGAAACCTAGAGAGAATATTTACAAATAGATCAGGAAAATACAAAACATTTTTGAATCTTCCATTGTCTAAATCAATTATTCCCTTACCTTGGGATGGAATCTCTAAGTCATCTCCCATCAAGATTGAAGGACCAAAAATGATTCAAAAGTAGTGAAGGACTCCCTTGTGGCATCTGTATGCTTAGATTCTCAAGATTCAATAACAAAAGAAGAAGTATGTGAAGTGCTTTCCATTAGTGCATGGCACCTTTATTTATCTTTTGTACATGAATTTTCTTCGTGCACTCTTAGGAAGCATAAGATTGTTCTTTTCTAGAAGTTGATCCATAATGTCAATCGTTTACTTCATATAGGAACTTTTAGGATGAAATCTCTCATGGAAGTGTGTGCACTTAGTCCTATCTTTTTTATTCTTCTGCTTGTCCTTCTGGGGATTCGAAGGCTCAACTAGTGGTTTAGACTTCTCCTTCTTTTGATATGATAGATTCTTCTCTTGGTCCCTTTTCTTCCCTTTGGCTTTATTAATAATCTATAGCAGCAAGTGCTTGTTGTTTTCATGGCTTAATGGCACCCATTTGGACCAATTTTTCTTGCTACTAGGTGAGAGACTCCATGAATTCTTCTAAGGAAGGCATATTCTAGTTTTGAACTGTCAACTTGGTTGCATCAAATGTTGATACAAACAATGAGTAGTTCCAGCTTGGTTTTGAAAGAATAGACAAGATCAATTGTTCCTTTTTCTTTTTTTATCCCATGTTGTTTGAGTTGAAGTACCAAAGATTTAAACTTTGTGAAAAAAATATTATATGGAATCAAAACTATTAGGGATCAAAGAAATTAATTTATTTTCAAATTGATCGACTCTCATCTCATTTGTCTTTCTACAATGAATCAAATTTCATCCACGCTTGATTTGGAGTGGTTAATCCATCAAGATGAAATAAGAGTTCTCTGCAAGCATTGAGACATAGTAGACTATACACATCACCCATTTGTTGATGCCTACAAAATACCAAGTACTGATAGTAGGGATTGTAGCAGGGATTTCTTCCTTGCTACATGTCAGGAATGGCTACCTTCCATCTATAGGACAAAAGGGTACGTTCCTAGTGGTGAAATGCAAGAAAAACAGACAGCAAGCAAAATAGAACAAAAATAGAAGAAATGGCTGGAAACCCCTCTGCAAACACTGTTAGGGTTTAGCTCCAGCAACCTGCAAACAAATGTTAGAACCAAAATACCAGCAACAACATGTTAGAAAAAAACCTGCAAATAAACCATGGATTAGAAAACAAATAAAATACTAAAGCAAATACATAAAATAACACTGGTATACCTTCTATTGATGAAATGGGCCACCATGCCCTAGCTTGGAGAAGCACCTCTCTTGGATGGGGGAGCTATGGATCAATGGAAGATGGAGGAGAGGGAGTGTGGGTGGCTTGAGAGACAAAGGGTCTCAAGGCATCCACTTGGGAAGCATAACAGTATGCAAGGGAGAAGTGTCTTAAGAGTGACCCCCACCCCTCTATTTATAGCTTTTTTAGGGTTTTAAGCCCCTGGTCATGGTTGTAGCCCCTTTTTTGGGATTTTAGCCCCTTTCACTCAAAATTTAGATCCTTTTAGGGGTTTAGGCTCCTTTGAGGGGATTTATCCCCTTTTTGGAGGTTTTAGCCCCTATGAGAGCTATTTAGGATATTTTTAAGGGCTTTTAAGCCCTTTTTCCTGTTTTTAATCCTTCTTGAGGGTGTGGGGGTCCAATGGGGTGAAATGAGGGTTGTGCATGGGTGTCCTTGGGTGGTGTAGGCCATGTAGAGCTGAGTGAGGGATTTTTTGGGTTAACAGATTTCCCCCTGATGTGCGAGGGCAGGAGCTCATCGTATGGCCGACGGACATCATAGGATTTGCTGCGAAGAGGTGGTGCTTCCGGGGTTGGGGCATGGTGGCTTTTGTTTTTTGTATTAATATAGTTCCCATCAATGGGTGAGATAAAAATAATGTGTGACATGTATATGGACGAGGCAGGCATCTCCATGCTCATAACAATGTCAAAAGAATAATGTGATACATGCTCTATAATATAAGAGCCGATCATATACAAATGATGATACAATAATGTTTGCCTCAATTAGAGGCTGAATACAACACTGATATGAAGAACTGCTACATTGGACCTGTGGCATTCTCATGGAATGCTATATCTTCATGACTGATAGCTTGCTGGATATGGAACGATGCATAATTGTATGGACTCAATGATGGAGAGTCAGAGTCTTTGTGGTACAAGTATGTTGCATCAATCATAAATATACATAGAAGCATTGCTGGGGCTTCTAAACACTGTCTCCAATGAAACCCAAAAATCATAAGAGACATAACCTGTTTAGGTCCCTCGAATAGACTCATCAATTTGCTAGAGTCAGGTGACATCCAGGGTCTTCGACCAAATACTGCACGGACCAATACCCTGTACGAATCTCAACAGTGTGATGATGTAGTTGGAGTCGAGCATGTGAGAAACAACCATCCCGAGAGGCACTAAGGACTCCTCTCAAGTGGTCCAAGGAACTCATCAATGAGGTTAATGAAACCAAGATACAGGGACCTCTGGGTCTATCCTATGGAATATGTGTGTTGTCGTCGACAGAGGGAGACCTGCCCCAGGTCAAGGCAATGATGTTTCCTTGACCAGAAGCACGAGGGAGATAACCGAAAGATGTGAGACAATCTACGAACTGACCCACTAAATGGGGGAGGGGGGAAAGGGAAAGAGTTGAACAGGGGCAGAGGGAGTGTAGTAGACTCAAAATTCCTTTGTTCAGAGTATGACGGTAGGGCGGACCAGGAAGCTAGTGAAACTGAGTCATGGGAATGGGATCATAGCTGTAATATCAGGAATGTCACTGTAGATGGGAAATACTTGGGGGAGGTAGATACTTTTGATATTGATGGGATCCAAGGAAGACACATTGCAGAGTACTCTAAACAAAGGCAACCCAAAATGGGAATTCTCCCAAACTATTTTTTGTGGGGTGGTGTCTAGACACATCGTTGTGGTACGATCTCGTGGATTTTTGGTGAGCCCGAGAAAGTAAATGCTAGATGGTGCTTTCAATTTTAGATAGTATGAAAGCACGAAGAAGACTCCAGTGGGGGCTCTTTTTCGTTGGTAGTCTCCTATGCCCGAAAAAGGATAAAATTATACATAGGAGAGCTCGCCCATCCTGTAGGGGATGAGAGACTTCTTTACCATTGGTAGTCCAATCAGGCCAGAAAAGGTTAAAACTATACTGACTAGATGGTCATTCATATACTTTTACGGGCATGAACAAAACCAAGTTTGCTCGGCAATCTTTTATTGATGAGAATGCTGGAAAAGAGCTTAACGACAACCTATGGTGAGCTTTTCTGTAAAGTGCGGCCCCTTTTCCCGAGAAAGCATAAAAGTATGTAGAGGGGAACAATATTGGATTGAATATGCCAAGGTGGTCCTTTTCATTTGATGGTCTACATAGTCTGCAAACAGAGATAAATGAGATGATGTAGATGCCCTTTCCTATACTTTAACGAGTGGGAAAGGAAGTAGCTACACTCGGCGATCTTTTCATTCTTTTAGGAGTCAGAAAAGAGCTTAAAAGAAACTCTACTATGGTCAACCGATTGTGGTGGCACATGCGGTGCCCCATGTCGGGACGGTGGACAATGGTCTAAAGGTCATCCATGCAGTATGGACATAGTAGATGGCTCTCAAACATGCCAATACATGCACATGATAGATTGCGGAAGAGGCATGCGAGTTGGTGCAGTAGAGGCAAGCAAATCGAGGTGGCTCTTGGATAGAGGTCAGGAGAGCTGTGTGTGAGTTGCGGTGGATGGACTTGACTACATGTGATGTGAGTGAAAGTACGGAGGTAGTTATATGCCAAATACATGCAAGAGAAATAATTTGTCTTCTAGACAATGGTCCAAAGATCCGCGTAAGGTGCGATGGATGAAGTAGATGGCTATATGCTAAAAATAAAAATGATGTTCCTTAACGAGCGATGGCTCGAGAACCTGCATGATTAGCGGTAGGAAAGTGTGATGCAAGTATAGGTCTCATAAGGAGAGATAAATTTGAGCCCGAAGGTGTGAGAGGTGTCTCGAACAGGTTCCGGGCAACTTTGGATTAGCAGCTAATGGTGTTTCCCTCGAATGGGGGTCTTTGATTTGTGGTAAAAACATTGTAAAACAAAAAGGGAAAAAAACTACACTATAAGGGACTCATAGTGGTTATATCAAGCATAAAATCTCTTGAGGTGGAGCCCGTTGTGTGGATTCTTTAAGAGTCAACCATCTGAGTTAGCAAAGAGGTATGCTCCCTTGCCAAGACGAAGGCCATTGGCAAGGCGGGATGATGGAATCTGGTATTTTATGGGAAGAACCAATTCCACACTATGGTTTAAAGGGAATGGGGTAAAATAGAAGGCAATCTTACATATATCTCCATCAACGTGTAAGTGGTGCCAGGATAGATCAGCTGGATATTCCATAGCCAATGAGATGAAAGGGAAACTAGTGCTAGAGATCATGTAAATGGTATTGGTTGTGGTTTTTCTGGCCTTGCCCCCAGTCTTTGATGGAGGAAGAGGGGTAGGCCTAGAGACAGGAGTATTTGATGGACTTGGAGGTAGGTGCAACATCATCTCAATTGGATGGACATGAGTCAACACATCCTGGGGCCTTAGAGGTAGGGTAGGTGGTTCAAGGTACCACACAGGATCTCCCAGTGTGAAATCTTGTAGATTGATGGTTTCCAAGGCAAACTTACTCACGATAATGGATGGTAGGAAAAGGGAAAGGAAAAGAAAAAGGAAAAGGATCATGTTGATCGGGAATGAACCCCACTATTCCCTAGTAATTGAGGTTGAGGTTGCGACTGAGGTTGTTGCTGCGGCTGTAGAAACAATGGAAGAGACAGGTCTGATGGGCCGTCGGTGATGGTGGAGACAAGAGGGTCTGTAGAAATGGATATCATGTAAATGGACATGGTGTCTGAATAAGGAGGTGGGGAGTGAACTTCTTCGATCAGGGTGATCTCAGATTCAAGGAAATGTTGTCAAAGGTTGGCTAGAGCCATTCGAAACTCAGATAGGTCTTGGCAGTGGTGAGAATAGTGTCCATACAATCCGCAAAGGGCACACACATGGTTTGTTCTCAATGACTTGTTTCTGACTATTGGCCCGCTTGGGAGTTCAACCACGAGAAAGTTTTTCGTTTTTTCCATGGTGTCTAGTTGTGTGTAGATTATAGGAATTTTAGGGTAGTTTTGAGTTGGATGGCCCTGTACTTCGCAGACTATGCAAAGTGGGATCTGTCGAGGTTCAGTGGTAGTTTTTGTATTCTTTCCCCTGGCCCTTTTTGGGTGGGGCAGTGCGGGTGCAGGCACAGTGGAGGATGAGACTCGACCACAATGGGTTTCACAAGGGTTAAGACTACCTAAGGCATTGGTGGTTGAGCTAGTGGATCAAGATACCACATGCGAATTCCCAATGTAAAGTTGGGTAGGTTTAGGGTGGCCATTACTAGCTTGCTCATGACACCAGGCAGGGGAAAGAGGAAGGGAATCGTATGGACTGGAGAGGAGCCCAAATAACTCCCTGATGGTTGTATACAGGGATGAGGTTGTGGTTGCAGCTGTACATAATGCTACGGCTGCAGATGATGTTGTGGCTGCTGTTGATGTTGCGGTTGCGGACGGTGTTGTGGTTGCGGTTGGGGCTGTGACTGCGGTTGTTGTTTGGGTACAGCGATGCTAGATGAGAGCATGCACAAGTCTGCAGTCTCATTTGGTGTTAGTGGTGGTGACACCAAGGGGAAAGGAGCCATCATGGTAGTATCGACAAACAACCCAGGGCCCACATTCAACAATGGGGAGGCTGGTATGTTGTCAACCATGGTGTTGAGCACAAGGATGACATTGGCGTGTGTGGTTATCCCTTGCAGATCAATGGTGTTGATCATAGGGATAATGTTGGTGGGTGCCGTTAGCCCTTGTGGATCATGATAAGTCAGTTGGTCAACCATCACAATTTTCCCTTCATGGGGGAACATCATGAGACAGAAGATAGTTGATGCGACAACTCTCATGGCATACATATAAATTATTCCGAGGAGAATCTTATAGTCCAATTGAGCATTGACAAACTCTATGTCAATCAGAATTGTCTTCCTGGCTAATGTGATGGGGACATGGGGGAGGATTCCTTGGGATTTAGTGGGATGGCCATCATAAGCCCACATAGTTGTGGAAAATGGTTGCAGAATTCCACATGTGGATTCCCCCTCATCCACTATGCATTGGTGCACAACCAAATTTTGGATAGACATGCACCAACCAAATTTTGGATAGACACCAAGATTTGAAAGGTAATGGTTGATGGCATTCGCGGTTCTCCATTCTCCGTGTCGAATGTGATCAACTTGGAGTCAGAGGGGTCTATGGCCCCAAGGGAATCTAGTAAGGCTTTTCACTACGTTGGGCATGTTTTGAGTACCTCAAGAGTGGACATGGTGGTTGGTGTTTGGGCCAAATCATCCATGATATTGTAGCTTTCAACAGCTCTAGCCATGGAGTTATTAGCAACTCAGCATATGGGAGGGAATGGGAACGGGGGTAACTGAAGAGGTACATTAACTATTTTAGACATTGATGCCGCTGATGTGTCAAGGGGTTCGATGTTGGTTCCATACTGATTTTGTCTAGTTTGTATATTGACCTCTTCAATTGTCATAGCTAGCAGGTGGTGGACACTTGTTTCTGCCATGGGAGGTGCCCCCGGAGCGTTGGGGAGGGGGTGCGGTTGCCACCAATACTTGGACTTGTAATGGGGTTTGAAGCACCATAGGAGGAGGTCCTTATGGTGGCGAGTTGGGTTGGGCTTGGTCCATTGTGTTGGTGGCATGTTGAACCTTGTTCCAAATGGCCTGCTTAGCATGACCCATGAAGAGACACTCGAATGTGTATTTCCCATAGACCTCATAGAGTGTGCATGGTTGGTTTGTACGCAATGGGGCATTGCATCTCGGTGCATTTGGTCGTGGAGGATTTTGAGCTGGCCACTTTGCTACATCATTTTTGGGAGGATTTGGTGGCTAGCCACCTCCCTGCGGTTGATTGTTGCCTTGGTTCTGGGGTTGATTATTCCTAGCTTTCCCTTGTTGATTATTGGGGGCTGGCTAGTTGGGATGGTTTTGTTGTGCAAACACCTGTCCCAATGGAGTGGGTGGAGCAGGGGTGGGGGTTTGAACTGCTTTCACTGGTGGTGCATAGTATATTTGGGTGGGTGGCGGTGCCACAAATGTCAGAATTTTATTCGTGTATTGTTGTGTTGGCCAAGCCAAGGCCTGAGCCTGCTGCGGTGGTGTAGGTTGTGAATAAGAAGTTGTGGCTTTGGACTGAGACATCATTCTTGCATATTCCAGAGTTTGGTTTCGGTAGGCAACACTAGCAGTGTTGCTTGGTTGTGGTGGTATTGCAGGTGGTGTTGAACGATGCTGTGGTTGGTGTGAGATCGAGCCTATGATGCCATCTGCAACATGGGATGCCCCCGGTGCATCACGGTAGGATGTATCTACATGGGGAGTGTCTGGAATGACAGTGTAAAGGTACCCAGACTGTGCATAAATCAGATCGAACTGCTGGGCTTTCAAGATGGCTTCTTCTTTGGATTAGGGATGTTCGGATGCAACATCCTTTGCTATAGGTGGGAGAAAGGTTTTGAGGAACCAATCCAGGAAGATCCTGTCATCAAGTTGGATCTTACACAGACTACGGTGTCGCTGCCACTCATGGATGTGGTCAATTATATGGGTCGTAGTATTTTGGTAGCAAGATAACAAGATCTCCACCCCTTCATCATATCTGATGGGGAGTTGGAAATATTGCAGGAACATGAAAGCCAAGGAGTTGAAATCTTGGTACTTGGCTTGTGGTAGCTCAATGTACCACTAGGTTGTAGCACCTGTGAGGGTGCGTTGGAATAGTATTAGCCTAATAGAATCATCTATGATGTTGTTTAATGAGCACCATAGATGAAACGTCATGATGTGGTTTTTGGGGCACTCCCCTGCCTTCACTTTGTAAATTTGAGCACATAGATCTGTAGACAAATACACAACTCACAAAGTAGATCTCACAATTTACTTAGCAATTGAAGACTGAAACAGTGCAAAAATGGCTTGCAGTTGTGAATGCTTTCATTAATCAAAAGTAATCAGATAATAATTACAATGAAGTAAAATGGCTTTAATAGCCACATGAAATTCAAATCCACACGAGGAAATTCGAATTGATACACTCTACTTGACTATAGGTAACCAAGACCTTGTCTAAATCACTATCGGAGGACTCAGTAGTTAATTAACCTTGTATAAACCATAACCAAAGTTCATCAAAGCTCTAAAATGCAACTCAAGTGCTACATTTAGTGTTGACTAAGGTTAACTGAATATGGTAGGTAAGAAATGCGCCCCACATGAGTGCAGTTAAGTAAACCTAGTGCTAACTGAATGTAGAGGACTAGAACTGAATGTAACTGACTCCTAACTTAGCTTGATTAGTCATTAACTGAAGTGAACTGACCTTGGTTGGTTTCGACACTCCTAGTGGCTTCCTAAATTGTAGGGATTGGTATAGGAGGCTCCTAAACTGATGCAATCAAGTGCAATTAGTGGCAGTGAGCCTCAAATAGTGTTCCCCACACTTTAGTAACTGAAACATGTGCCCCAACTAGGCCAAGTGGACCCAATAATGTTAATGACTATAAATAGACTGGATGGACTCCTGATTCAGACATGGCTCACAATTTAGACATATGACCAAATTTGGACAAGGGAGGGTTAATAATCCTAACACCCCCCTGAATGCTAACTTGGACAAATTGTGGGCCTTGGTAACTAATACCATAGGTCACCCATTACATCAAGTAAAATAAAGTAACTGCTTAATACAAGGAGCTAGGGAAAAAACCACATGGGAAAAAATCCCTCCCTCTAGCTAAGCAGGTAGAATCAGGTCTCAAGTTTGAAAAACTTGAAAATATGTTGCTGCAATCTTCATCTCTATGAGGTAGTGAAGCAGCATGCATGGTGTGCCGTGCACAAGTATTCTGGGGCCTGGCATGTAGACTTCTCCTTCTTATCCAAAAATGATGATGGAAGGAAGGAGGAATGTAACCTTTGTCTCTTGCTGAATGAAGAGGTGTATGATCATATCCATTCTTTTGAGTGTAGTAAGACTAAGCCTTTACCATATAGCATATTACAGGGAGTCTATTGCATCTCCCTGAAGGAGGTAAGATAGCATGACATAGCGCAAGAGTCTTTCCTTTGTGAGTGTCAGGTGAGTTTCCAGTCATCTTCCTAGCTTCCAGTTTGGAAGTAGGGACTAAATCTAGATCTGCGTCACCCTGAATCTCAAGGTCATAAACTTATATAGATGGATCTGCAATACTAGTAGAAGCTATAAAAGAAGTAGATGCAATTATTTTACCTTCCCTTGTAGGTGGCTGCTGAGAGTGCACTGGTTCTGAAGGAGGCATGAAATATGAGAAATCATATGCTTTTGAAGCATGATTTGCAACACCCTTTGCTATGATGCTCCCAGTAGAGATATCTATGATATCCACTGAGTCGGGACCAAAGATCACTCGCTTTGGAGATCCAGTATGGGTCATCTGATAGACAGATAACAGGTTTGAAGCTAAGGAGGGAACAAATAACACATCTTTGAACCTTCCATGTTCAATTTGGACAGAGCCCTTCCCCTTTGTTTTGACTTTACTGTTATTTCCCATCTGAATACTAGGACCATAAAAGGACTGAAAAGAAGAGAATCATTCTCTAGATGCAACAATATGGTTGGAAACTCTAGAATCAATGAGGAATATAGGTGCTGATGTGCAGCAAGCCTTCATTGCATGTCCTTTCCTTTGGTATTCTTCATCTTCTTCTTCTTTAGAGTCATCCTTCCTTGCCCTAGCAAGTACAAAAATGTTGTGCTTTTTCAAAATAAGAGCCATTTCATCAAGTTGTCTTCTCATACAGGACCTTTTTGAATGGAAGCCCCTTCCACAGTAAGAGTAGAGGACCTTGCCTTTTCCATTCTTCTTGCTTCTCTTCAAACTTAAAGGTTCTTTTGACTGCTCTTTCTTCATAGGGGATTCATCTCTTTTCTTCCCTTTGTCATTCGATACCTTATCTCCTCTTGCAACTAGAGCTAGATTTTTGGGAGATCAAATGATCCCCATTTGGATCAATTTATCATTCTCAGAAATAAGAGATTGGATGAAAGCATTAAGAGTGGGCATATTCCAATTTGGAGTAGTGAGCCTTACTATTTGGAAGGTGGATACAAAGGCTGAGTATTCTGCATTGAGATTTATGAGAATAGCAAGGATGAGCTGATCTTCATCCTTCTCCACTTTGCATTGCTTTAATAGATATATCAAGTTCTTGAAATTTGTGAAGAATTCATTCAGAGATTTGAAATTGGATGGATTGAGAGTAATCAGATCATTTTCTAGCTGATGGATCATCATCTCATCATGCTTATCAAATAGGGAGGAAAGCTTGTCCCAAACCTCCTTGGGAGTCTTCAATTCTAGGATGTGGAACCAAAGATCTTTAGAGAATTAGGAGAGCAAGTGTCCATGGGCTTCATCAAGCCTGTTCATGTACTTATCTTTGTCTTTATCTAAATCTGGCTGTTCCTCTGCTTCTTCTATGAGTCTGAAGAGCCCTTTGGTGCAGAGCATTACCACCATGTCTGCCTTCCACTAGTGATAGTTGAAGGGAGTGAGAGGCTCTATTGGATGAGCCATTTTGAATGTAGTAGGAAGAACTGAGATGCTGTAGCGAATGCAGTGAGAAGAAGGGCTGCTTGTAGCGAATGTTGTAAGAAAAGATGATAACCTATCACACAATCAAACATACAAAGTAAGGTCGATAGTCTACACTTTTGGAATTTCCTTTAGACCCAACATAGTTGATCAAGCAAGCTTAATCAACAATTTCTTAACTTGGGATATTAAGTGGCAAATTCTTTGCTTTTGGTGCAGTACTGGAAAGAGCAATTGACAAAAAAATGGATCCGACTGGAGATCTGAGGAGGAGAGGAGTCTTGTCCACTAAGGCTCTGATACCATGTAAATTTGAGCACATATATCTGTAGACAAATACACAACTCACAAAGTAGATCTCACAATTTACTCAGCGATGGAAGAATGAAACAGTGCAAAAATGGCTTACAGCTGTGAATGCTTTCATTAATCAAAAGTAATTAGATAATAATTACAATGAAGTAAAATGGCTTTAATAGACACATGAAATTCGAATCCCTATGAGGAAATTCGAATTGATAGACTCTACTTAATTGTAGGTAACTAAGAACTTATCTAAATCACTATCGGAGGACTCAATAGTTAACTAACCTTGTCTAAACCATAATCGGAGTTCATCGGAGCTCTAAAACACAACTCAAGTGCTACATTTAGTGTTGACTAAGGTTAACTGACTATGGTAGGTAAGAAATGCACCCCACATGAGTGCAGTCAAGTAAACCTAGCGCTAACTGAATGTAGAGGACTAGAACTAAATATAACTGACTCCTAACTCAGCTTGACTAGTCATTAACTGAAGTGAACTGACCTTGGTTGGTTTCGGCACTCCCAGTGGCTTCCTAAATTGTAGGGATTGGTCTAGGAGGCTCCTAAACTGATGTAATCAAGTGCAATCAGTGGCAGTGAGCCTCAACTAGTGTTCCCCACACTTTAGTAATTGAAACATGTGCCCGAATTAGGCCAAGTGGACCCAATCATGTTAATGACTATAAATAGACTGGATGGACTCCTGATTTAGACATGACTCCCAATTTAGACATATGACCAAATTTGGACAAGGGAGGATTAGTAATCCTAACACCCTTGAAACTTGGGAATATCTGAGGGTAGTTTGGTTGGCATGGGAGGCCAAAAATTTTGATGGCGGATAGGGTCATTTGTTAACCAGGACAAATCAGGCAAGTTGAGATGTGCCATGAAAGGGAGGTTTGACCCTAGATTGATGTGATATGGGGCAGCCATGGTGGTGGGGTTTGTAGGTGCATACTGCACCTGCATTGCTGGGGGTATTTGTGGTACCATTGTGGATGGGCCAGTGCCCCCAAGTGTGGTGGGAGGGATAGTGTAGGTGGAAGGGCCAGTGCCCCCATGTGTCATAGGAGGGGCAGTGTATGTGGAAGGGCCACTACCCCCATGTGTGATAGGAGGGGCAGTGTAGGTGGAAGAGCTATTGCCCTCATGTGTTGCAGGTGGGATAGCTTCACTGGTCAATATGGGTGGTGGCAACTGACTTACCACAGTTTGCATAACCATGTTGGGGCCACCCACAGGGTTGTTGGTGATATTTTGTGGGGTGGACATGGATCCACTAGTGATTGCTATGCTGAAAAATGGATCTGGGTTTACACCAGCCATGGGGCTTGATGGTGCAGCATGTAGATCTGGTTCAGATTGATATGGGTCTGAATCTAAATCAGAGGCTGTGTGGCCTTTTGATGGTGTGAGAGGTCGTTGAGAATGGTCTCGACAATGTCAGTTTAATGAGCCGAACTATGGTGGTTCACCTCTTAGGCGTGAGGAAGAGCGTGAGGGATAAATTGTGTTAAGTTTGAATGTAAAATTGGTGGTAATGATTATTGGACCCCAGTTTCAATGGTTTCCTATTGGCTGAAGGTGGTCACTCGGCCACCAAGACTGCCAGAAGACAACGCTTGGCTTTTTTCTCACGGGCGTTCTACTCAATCGGTGGGGGTCGTTGCCCGTTTCGCTTGGAAATTCCTCTTAACGGCCAACTACTTTGCGGTTCCCTTGGTACTCCTCACAATGAATTTCTGGGATAATCCCAAGTACTTCCCATGGTTAAGGTAGTCAGGGACTTATGTCCTCAAAGACTGCAGATTTTTGACTTAGTGTAAATTTATAAATTTTAGTGGCTCTCTTAGTGTCATGAACTGAGTTGGGTTGATTTACATGGTATGATGTGTATGTATTTTTTTTTTTTTTATGTTATCTGGTGGCTGCAAATGGTTTATGAATATTCCACAGAGTTCATATCAATGTGGATGAAAGCAGTAAATCGAAATCAGAAATGTTTTAGACATATACCATTTTTTATCCTGAATTGTGATAGCTTGACTAGGTGACTACCTTTCACCTATATTCTTCTTAAACTAGGAGAAGGTGCTGGGCTCTCAACATAGTGGGACTAAGCCCACCCATAGATCCATAGGTCACCTTTCGGATGCAAGTTTGGTCAACAAGAAGGACGCTGAGTGCCATGAGAAGCCCTCCTTCTCTACCCCCTCTACCTTCCAAGTCACTCGTTTTTAGTGGTTTCGAACAATATTGGGTGAAGTGCCTATTACTATACGAGATATGCCCTTTGTCTTATCCCAAAATACCTCGAAGGGTGATGACTGGGTAGAGGAGGAAGGGTAAGCAAGATTGTTGATTTTAAGTGAGTTTTAGTCAAACTATATTCATTAACCCATTAAATTTTTAATTTACACTTTGTTCTATACATGAAATTGACATTAACATAAATAGAAACATAAATGAAACAATTTGGATGCAAAAAGGCGGCTAAGCTTCACTGACAGTCCTTAATTATTAAAAACCCAATTCTGACTGACAGATCACACGTTTCAAGTCAAATGTGGCGAGGGGGTCGCCAAATTTTTCCAGAAAAAGCCGAGGGGGTCGCTCAGATTTTCCAGACATAAGCAGGCTATCTTTTAGAAGGGGGTCTCACCTTTCAGGGGTAAAAGGGAAACCCAGTCACACCTATGAGGCCCAAATGAGTGAACTGGTCCCCTGTCTAGGCCCGATAAGTGCGACCTGCTTTAGAAGGTAAGATTTTTTGACCCCGAGTCAGATCTGGCCGACAGTAACATGTACTGTGGCCAAATGGAATCAAATTTTCCTTGTGGAGGATCGACAGTAACATAAAATGTAAATAAACAATATTTTAAACTAGATTTAACAAAAAATTTGACCTAGGGAAAAAAACTAAACTAAAACTTGAAATTTTGAAAAACAGACCCAGGGATCCTATGGGATCGACCTGGTATGGTCGCCTGTTCTGTAGCAGGGATTTCTCCCTTGCTACAAGGTAGGAATGGCTACCTTCTGTCTATAGGATGGAAGGGTAGGTTCCTAGTGGTGAAACGCAAGAAAAACAGACAGAAAACAAAATAGAATAGAAATAGAAGAAATGCCTAGAAACCCCTCTGCAAACACTGTTAGGGTTTAGCTCCAACAACCTGCAAACAAATGTTAGAACCAAAATACCTTCAACAACATGTTAGAAACAAACCTGCAAATAAACCATGGATTAGAAAACAAATAAAATACTAAAGAAAATATAGAAAATAACGCTGGTATACCTTCTCTTGATGGAATGGGCCACCATGCCCTAGCTTGGAGAAGCACCTCTCTTGGATGGGGGAGATATGGCTCAATGCAAGATGGAGGAGAGGGAGTGTGGGTGTATTGAGAGACAAAGGGTCTCAAGGCATCCACTCGGGAAACATAACAGTATGTAAGGGAGAAGTGTCTTGAGAGTGGCCCCCACCCTTCTATTTATAGCTTTTTTAGGGTTCTAAGCCCCTGGTGAGGGCTTTAGCCCTTTTTGGGGGATTTTATCCCCTTTCGCCCAAACTTTAGCTCCTTTTAGGGTTTTAGGCTACTTTGAGGGGATTTAGCCCCTTTTTGGAGGTTTTAGCCCCTAGGAGAGCTATTTAGGCTCTTTTTAGGGGTTTTTAAGCCATGTTTCCTATTTTTAAGCCTTCTTGAGGGTGTGGGGGTCCAATGGGGTGAAATGAGGGTCATGCATGGGTGTCCTTGGGTGGTGTAGGCCATGTAGAGCTGAGTGAGGGATTTTTTGGGTTAACAGGGATTCTCCCCAATAACCATTCCCAATTAGATCGTTTAGCATTTGGTGTGGGGAATCTGTTCGGTTAGCGGCCCGACTACCGTAGAATTAAATGACAGTTTAAATATATTTTACAGGTTGTGTCCTGGTCGACCGTTTATGTGTTTTTTATGTTTTATAAATGATATACAGGTGTCTATATTAAATGAAAGTGATCAGGGAACAAATACCTCACAATGTGATGCATAGGTTCTTACCTTCTGTCTTATCCCCTTTGTTCCCAAATCGCCAAAATAAAAGAAAAAATAATCTAATCTACTCTATCTAAACTATCCCCAGGGAGAAAGATTATTATTCATATGAGCAATGCACTACATTTTCTGCACAAAAGAATGTTACAGATAGCTGATAAATTTATAATACATAAATACAACAGAAAAAATAACATAGAGATAGCTTTGTGAAGTTAAAGAATTCATTACTCATTTATTACATAAGATTTATAACATGAAAATGAGATCATTCATAATACAGAAATAGTTCAGCGGTTAGAACAATCTCACAAATTTGTATACTAAGCTAAAACAGAAATAGTTCTTTATTCAACAATCTACACAACATGATTTTGAAACTCAAGCTGACCCTTCTCCAGATAAAATCTAGTCCTCTTTATTATAACAAGAAATAGTTATTCTTACAAAAATATTTAGCATATGATAGCTAGAAAAGTCACTCTCCATTATATTCTACCCCTACTTATACATTTACAAAATGACTGTTAGTTATCCATGGCCTTTGGGCTTCCCCAACTTTTCGTTTACAAAATTTCATCCTCTAGTGTGCTCACTAGGGAAAAAAAGGAATAAGCAAAATATTACATAAAAATTCTTCCACTTATGAATAAGACAAAATTCTAAGTGGGCCCACTTGGTTTCTTAATGAACACATCCCATGCTTGAGCTTCTTCATTAATGATTTGATATTCAGCTGGCTTCAACACACGTGTTGTTATTTCATGTTTTGATAACTGGGACTCTATCTCCTTTAATTTAGGTGCATTCTGACTCAGAAGCTCCTCAAACAAATTTTTTTGTACAAAAACCTGTATAATTCAGACTCCAATAACTTCCTCACTGATGCATTCAAGCCCAGTTATGCTCTCTTCTCCTATATGCAATTTGTCTTGAATATTCTTTAAGTGTTGCTTGATTTTAGGGAAATCTTGATCTGGAGTATCTGCTAAAATCTGGCATTGATTTTGGATTGAATACATTCTTTTGTAGAACTCAGTACACTTATCCACCATTTTGTCAATGGTTGTGTTTAACCTCACTGGTGATTTGCAGCTGAAGTTTAATATCGCTAATTCCATGTTTAGGCTTCCTGAGTTTTTCTGAGGCATGTTTTCCGGGAAGGATGAATTAGCTCCTATCCAAGTTAGTTGGCTTCGCACAATTTATGCTACGTCTGATAACTTCTTCTGGAATTATGTTGAGTTGTAGGCTATCTCTTTCAATCTTCGGCTTAATGTTTTCATATTCCAGGCATTGCAGAAAATCTCCTCATCCTTATCCCAGTAATTCATATATTCAAAATGCACTCCTACTAATGAACAATAATTTTCAATCTTGTTTTCTAAATCATTCCGGTGAAATTTTTTTTCTCCAAAGTGGAAGTATTCTAATTCCTTCACAAATTTGGGCGAACTCTTTACTTTGGTAAACTTATAACTACCTATATAGAACGAGAGTGGTGGGTACATAGCCGATCCCATCTATGTAAAGTTTCCTCACCACCTCCTTTTGAACAACATAATCACTAGCATATTTAGGTAACAAAGAAGGAGCTCTAGATCCTCCAAACATTCTTAGGTACACACCTTCTTTTGAGAGGTAATAATTTCCATTTTCTTCCACTATCTTTAACGCCTTTTCAGACATGCAATTGCACTATGTGAGGACTATTAACGTGTAGAGTGGAATTAGGAAATATTCATAGATGTTCTTGTAGAAACTGTAATATTTGTGTGCCTAGAAAAGTTGGTATGCGGAGTACACCGAGGTCTTCATCCTATCCTATTTTCAATTTCGTGTTGGGAATTGGTGAGTGCACAAAATGCAATCAATCAATAAAGAGCTCATACAGAACTCTAAATTATTCTGTGACACACCTCCTAGTGCTGCACTTATGCATGAGGAGAAACTATTTGATACTATGTTAGCCCAGTTGAAAATGGTGCCCTTTGTGGCTACAAAGAAATTCACTGGTACCCAGCTCATCTTATAAAATTTTCCATTCGCTCATCCGAAAATTCGGTTTAACATTAGAGCCAGAAGCTGGTAGGGGGTACATAAATTTGCATTTTCATATTATCCATAATTCTTTGTACGGAACTAATTCCCTTTGGAAATTGAACCAGGTGATAGATTAATTTTACTCACAACAATTAACAATTGATCATGCAAAATCACTCACAAAGAGACTGAAAATTGGAGCCTAACACTAAACTGTATTAAATCAGTGTAAAATAGCCAACCCTGTAATAACATAGGTTTCTGAATAAATAACATACATCAAGGATTTGAATGCATGAGGAGCAATTCGAATCTAGCATAAAGCAGGCTTACTAAAAATAAGCAAATCCCCCATAGGTGTAAAAAGATGATCCCAAATCTGTCATGGAGCTCACGAATTAGAAAAAAGGATTAGGAAAGCTAAAGAGTGGTGGAATGGCAGCTCATACATGCTTTTGCATGGAGAAAAGAGTGGAGGATGAAGAGGACAAAAAACTAGTTCACCTCACCTAGTCTAGCTTTTCTATTTGCCTTAAAACACTGAAAAAGCAGGGAATAAAGAAGAAAAAGAAGAAGGGCGCCTAGGAGGCCAGGAATAAAGCATATTTGATTCCTTGGGATTTCCCATGCACTACATGAGTCAAATGAGGAAATTTTTACCACTATGGATAGGTAAAATAAAACTTGCACAAGGTGGGACACATGAACTAGGCTAATAAGACAGAAATAATTAAATTAATGTCTAAATGGGTAAACTATGGGTTGATTATTCTAACAACCCCCCTTAAGCATGAATTATGAGTAATATATCAAAAAATTATAGGGCCTAGCAACAAGGCTTAGTCACCCTTTACATATTGCATGTCCATTTAAACAAGGAAAGAGGCAAAACCAACTTGGGAAAATCCTCCCTTAAACATGGACTGTAAAACAAAATTGTAGAATCTTGTCTTCACTCATGCTTTCACAGCATGATCAGAAATCCCCAGCAGTGATTTGAGATTGCTGAAGCTCTTCTCACAAAATTCTTTGGTGAAGATATCAGCTACTTGTTCTGAAGATGAACAGAAGAGTAGGTGAATGGTGCCATCATGCACAAGTTCTCTGATGTAGTGCATATGGATCTCAATGTGTCTGGTTCTCTGCTTCTGAACTGGATCTTTGCAGATTCGAATGGTACTCTAGTTATCATAGTAGATGGTAGTTGAGTACTCTGTTTTGAAGCCACACTCTCCAAGTAAACCCTGCAACCATAAACATTGAGTTGCTACATTAACAACTCCTCTGTACTTTGCTTCTATAGATGAGAGTGCAATGGCACTCTGTTTCTTGCTTGACCAGCTGATTGGCCCTTCTGCAAGCATGAACACATATCCTGAAGTGGACTTTCTGTCTGTTCTATCACCTGCCCAATCACTGTCAGTAAATCCAATCAAATCAAGATCATATTTTGCTTTATAGAAGATCCCATGTGTCCTTGTTCCCTGAACAAAGTTAAGGATCCTTTTGGCTGATTTCCAATGGATCTCATGAGGCTGATCCATGTATCTAGAAGCCACATTTACTGCATAATAAATATCAGGTCTAGTATGTGTCAAATACAACAAACATCCAATCAATTTCCTATACAGTGTATTGTTTACCATAGGTGAAGAATCAGCTTCTTCCAGCTTCACTCCTGAAAGGAAAGGAGTTTTGCTTACTTTGCAATCCTTCATTTTGAATTTGTTCAGAAATTCCAAGGCATATTTGGACTGGTGCACCTTGATTCCAGCTTTGATTTGAGCAATCTCAAGCCCCAAAAATTGACTTAAGAGCCCCAAATCTGTCATGGAGAAGGCTTGGTTCGTAGCTCCTTTTAAGGAAGCAATCTCAACCTGTGAGCTTCCTGTAATGAGGAGGTCATCAACATATAACACAATGATCATTAATGAACCATTAACTAACTTCAAATAGACATTTGGATCTGATTTGCACCAAACAAAATTCAGTGATAGCAAGAAGCTATCGATCTTGGCATACCAAGCCCTGGGGGCTTGCTTTAGCCCATACAATGACTTTCTCAACCTGCACACAAGAGAAGGGTTAGTAGAAAAACCTTGAGGCTGCTGCATATATATCTCCTTAGTGAGATCTCCATTTAGGAAGGCACATTTTACATCCATGTGATGTACCTCCCATTTCCTTGAGGCTGCAATGGCTAAGGCTAGCCTGATGGAATCTATTTTTGCCACTGGGGAAAAAGTATCATTGTAATCTATTCCATGAACCTGTGGTAGCCCTTGGCTACCAATCTGGACTTGTACTTCAGTGGTGAACCATCAGCATCAAATTTGGTCTTATAGACCCACTTACACTGTACTAGTTTTCTCCCTAGGGGAAGATCCACTAGCTCCCATGTGTTGCTCTTCTGGAGTGAGCTGAACTCCTCCTTCATGGTTGTTTGCCATATTGGATCTCCTGCTGCTTCTTTATATGTTTGAGGATCAGACTCCACCATCAAATATCATTTTTCAGAAAAAATAGGATCCTTCATGCACAGACCACTCTCAAATTGAGATCTAGTCCTCCTTGGGTCATTGGGATCCCCAGCTAGCTCACCTGCTGCATGTAGTGTCTTGGCTGCCCATTTTGGACTTGTAGGGATGTTAGGGTATGTAATAAACTCATATCCATCAGACAAATCAGAATCAGCATGTTCAACAAACTCTTTACTTACTTCTTGAGGTTTAGGTGGTGAAGAGGCTTCACCAACTTCCACTGCTGCAAGGGGTTCTTCTTCAAACTGAACACACCTTTCGATGAAGGATTTATTTGTGCTCAAATTTATCAACTTGTACCCTTTTGAATCTTTAGATTATCCAACAAAAAGACACTCTTGGCTTTGGGGCTGCAAAGCCTTCCTCTTCTCTGTTGGAATTCTAGCCCAAGCCTTTGAGCCAAAAATACTGAAATGGGTCACATATGGCTTGTGCCCACTCCATTCTTCAAAGGGAGTCATGCCATCAAGCTGTTTGTGAGGCACCCTATTCTGAATATAGGCTGCATAGTTGATAGCTTCGGCCCAGTACTTTGGTGGCAAATTTTTGGCCTCCATCATGCATGTTGCCATCTCCTTTAGTGATCTGTTCTTCCTCTCAGCAACACCATTTTGCTGTGGTGTGTAAGGGATAGAATGCTGCATCTGAATACCTACATCTGCACAATAATTAATAAACTGATACTTGACATACTCACCGCCATTGTCATATCTGAGGGCCTTGATTTTCCTTCCAGACTGGTTTTCAACCAAAGCCTTAAAGACTTTGAATAGGCCAAAAACTTCAGACTTGTGTTTCAGGAAGTGAACCCAACAATACCTGGAAAAGTCATCAATGAAATTCAATGCATATTTGTCCTGACTCATGGACATATGAGGGAATGGGCCAGAAACATCACTGTGGATCAGCTCGAGGGGTGCAGAGGTTCTCTCATGACTAGCTCTCTCAAATTTGTGCTCTGGGTGTTTTCCTAGGATACAACCTTGGTAGACTCCTTTGGAAAATTTTATCTTGGGCAAACCTATGAGCATCTCTTTTTCACTAAGATCAGAAAGATATTTGTAGTTTAGGTGGCCAAATATTTCATGCCAAAGCTTGCTTGCTTCATTAGCATGAATTAGAAGAGCAGAGGGGTTTGAGTAAGGTAGGAAGTGTGAGAACATGTATACCTTTTGAGCATGATTCGTAACTCCTTTTGCAATGACTCTACCAGTTGAAATATCTGTGATCTCAACTTCATCGAGGGAGAATATGACCTTCTTAGAAGACCTAGTGTGGGTCATCTGGTGCACTGATAGGAGGTTGGAGGCAAGACTAGGCACATACAACACATTGCTGAATTGACCATGATCAAGATATATCCTTCCTTTGCCTAAACTTTCAGTGAGAGAGTCATATCCCAGTACTATAGATGGTCCTTTCGACTTGTCCAGTGAGGAGAAGGCCTCCTTAGTCGAAACCATGTGTCTTGAAGCTCCAGAATCAATGATAAAACTGGGTGAGCTTGATGTGCCAGCAACTAGAGCATGAACTCTCTCTCTATCATCTGAACTTGATCCTCCTTCTCTCTTCTTTGAGCTTTCTGGAAGGGAGATACCATTCTTCTCTAGGAGTTGGGTCAACATGTCTATCTGATTTTTCATACAAGAGATTTCAGAGTGATTTCCCTTATTGCAGTATGCGCACTTGTTCATTTCACCTTTGTTTTTCTTCTTCTGGTAGTTCTTCTTGGGACCTTGTTGATCCTCCGAAGACTGTTTCTTGTCTCTCTTTTGCTTAGGTGGCTTTTTATCTTTCTTTTTGCTTTTTGAATCCACCCTTGAATCTCCAACAATCAAAGCTTGATCTTTGGATGGTTTGATGGTGCCCATCATCACCAGCTTGTCCTGTTCTTGTGTGAGAGATTCCATGAAATCTGCAAGGCTAGGCATCTTCCAGGTTCGAGATGTCAGTTTTGTGGCATAGAAGGTCGAAACAAACACTGAATAATCAGGGCCCAGCTTCGAGAGGATGGCCAGTACGAGCTGATCATCTTTCTTTTCGATACCACACTGTTTCAGCTGCAAAACTAGTGCTTTGAACTTAGAGAAATATAGCTGCAGGGATTCAAAGCTCATTGGACTCAAAGCTCATTTTCGATTTGATGTCCCCTCATCTCATCTGTATTTCCAAAAATATCAACAAGATTCTCCCATACTTCATTCAGTGATGTCAATCCATCGAGATGGAAAAGGAGGTCTCTGGAAATACTCAGACACAGGAGGCCATAAGCCTCATCCCTCCTGTTGTGCCATTTTATCTTCTCTGCAGCTGCATTGGGCTCTACTTCTATTGCCATAGTCACCCTGTAGAGGCCTTTTTCTCTCAACAGTATCTCCATCTCTGCTTTCCATTCAAAGAAATTGAAGGGAGTCAAGATAGTTTTCTGTGATTGATCCATAGCTTAGAAAATCTGTCCCGGCTGTCAGTAGAAGGCTCCCAGTCACTGATGTCGAACCTGCAAAAAAAATTTTGAAGGAGAGAAACAATATACAATGGCTCTGATACCATGTGGAAATTGAACCAGGTGATAGATTAATTTTACTCACACTGAGACTGAAAATTGGAGCTGAACACTAAACTATATTAAATCAGTGTACAATATCCAACCCTGTAATAACATAGGTTACCGAATAAATAACATACATCAGGGATTCAAATGCATGAGGAGCAATTCTAATCTAGCATAAAGCAAGCTTACTAAAAATAAGCAAATCCCCCATAGGTGTAAAAAGATGATCCCAAATCTGTCATGGAGCTCATGAATTGCAAAAAGGCTTAGGCAAGCTAAAGAGTGGTGGAATGGAAGCTCATACATGCTTTTTCATGGAGAAAAGAGTGGAGGATGAAGAGGACAAAAAACTAGTTCACCTCACATAGTCTAGCTTTTCTATTTGCCTTAAAACACTAAAAAAGCAGGGAATAAAGCAGAAAAAGCAGAAGGGCACCTAGGAGGCTAGGAATAAATCATATTTGATTCCTTGTGCTTTCCCATGTGCTACATGAGTCAAATGAGGCAAGTTTGACCACTATGGATAGGTAAAAGACAACTTGCACAAGGTGGGACACATGAACTAGGCTAATAAGACAGAAATAATTAAATTAATGTCTAAATGGGTAAACTATGGGTTGATTATTCTAACATTCCCACGGGCCATCATCTTCCTTATACAGTCGAAGACATCCAAGTCTAGCTCCTTCAACCATTTTTTTGTCAAATAGATTTGAGTTGTGGGTAGCTTATATGCTTGAGCCACATATGCTGGATTGTAGGAAGCATAAATTTGGCCATAAATGTTTGACAAGATCATGTTGGTTATATATTCCCTTGGGAGTACCCAAACGATGACCTCGAAACATGGAAAGAGTTCAAGACATGTGGACACATTCATGATATTTGATCTCTTTATGTTTGCATATATTGGTATATCTTCTAAACCAACGTCTAGGACTATTTGATCCTTAATCATCTGGTAGATCTAGCCCCATCTGAACTCTGGTTCTATTCTAGTGAAGGGTTTAGTATCTTCATAGATAATCTCCACCTTTGCTATGATTTCCACTTCTGGATCATCCTTCTTAGCATGGACCTTGTTCTTTTCCTTTTTAGGCATAGTGTGTTGATGTATTTGTAACTTTAGAATGTATTCACTTGTATATCTTATGTATTGTAACCCGATGTTTATTTCAGGAAGTGTCTGTAATGTATTTGAGTCATGTCATGCCCCAATTTTCCTATCGGGAGATTCAATAATGTAAACAAGTCATGTAAAGTCATTGTGGGTAACCCTCCTATTGATCAAGGGTTAAAGTCCTCGTAGTTGTGGGGCCCTAGGGTTATTAGACTCTCCTAGAGAAGTCAGCCCTAGTGATTTATTGTCAAGTTGGGAATTAGTATAAATAGAGAGTGAGCCTCTCTATTTCTCACACATTCACTCACACTTAGTTGTAGCGCATAACTTAGAGAGAAGAAGTTGTTGGGACAAGAGAAAGAGAGAGAGACTACTATTATTGGGAGATCATCTTACTGTTTTGGTTTTTAATTTTGGTGTTGATTCTATCTCTGAGGAAGTTGAGGGGTTTTCTCCTTTATGGTTTCCCCGAGGAAAATATTTGTGTCTATTGTATCTTGTGTTTGATTGTTGTGCTTGTTATTCTCTCAGTTAAAGATCCTATGATAATGCTAGATTGAATGATAAAATTCTAACATGGTAGTAGAGCTAACTTGGGAAGAATACACTGTGTAGCTGCGAAAACTAGGGCTTACTAATTTTTGGATCTCTCTCCACAGATTTTCAGCAAAAGGAGGTTGGGCTGACTCTCCTCTCTAAGGTGCATCTTTCTTTCGAAGCAGAATCGGATTCTGATCATTTTCATTTTTTGACCCGACACTACTGTCGAAAATTAGGGCTTTCCACAGAAGTGGAATTTTTGAGTGATCCCAGGCCTAGATTGGTCAAACCCTAATATGCTCCTGAACCAGCTCTCTAGAAATTCAGCTCCAGCTCCAGATCTGACATCTTAAATTGGTAAGATCTAAATATTTTGTATTTCCATTTGATGTTCTCAGTTAAGATGTCTCGTCATACCAAGCTTGATGAAAATCTTAAGGGAGCTAATAACTTCTGAGCCTGGAAGTATAGGATCTCCCTAGTCCTAGAATAAAATGAGTTGGACTCGTACATCATGGAAGAGGTTCCAGTTCCAGAGAGAGATGAGGCTAAAGCCTTACACAAGAAGAAATTTGTCATGGCTAAGAGGATTATTGTTGATTCAATCAAGGATCACCTCATACCATAGGTGTCCTCCCTAAAGACACCTAAAGATATGTTTGATGCCCTGACCAAACTGTTTGAAGGAAAGAAGATAAACTGGAAGATGACTTTGAGGAACCAGTTGAAGAATGTGAAGATCCAGAATGCAAAGACTATACAGTCATACTTCACAAGGGTCTCCCAGATCAAAGAACAACTTAAAGCAGTGGATGAAGAAGTGGAGAATGTAGAGATTGTAATGACCACCTTGAATGGTCTCCCTAGATCATGGGACTCCTTTATTCAAGGGATATGTGCTAAAAGAAAGATAGTCACCTTCAATAGACTATTGGAGGAATGCTCACACGAAGAAGATCGAATAGTATCCCAAGAAGAAAAAAAGGGAAGTGAAGATCAAGCTCTCACAGTACACTCCAAGAAAAATAGAAGGGACTATCGGCATTCTAAAGGTAAGCATCCTCCTTCCAAAAAAACTCAACTCAGATGTTATACTTGTGATGAAATAGGACACTATGCCATAGATTGTACTAGAAACAAAAGAAACTCCCATAAGAAGAAGAACAACAAGAGAATACATCATGCTCATGCTGCAGAGGATGATGAACCTTCCAAGAAGAAAGTCAGACAAGAAAGTGATGATTCTTCAAGTGATGAAGAATATGTTTTGATTTTCGCTCTCATGAGAACTATCTCACATGGAAGCAATGATTGACTTATAGATAGTGGGGCCTCCAAACATACGATAGGATTAAAAGAATCATTTGTGAAACTAACAAAACATGATTCACCCCACAAGGTGAAACTTGGGGATGACTACCAATATCCAATAAAAGGTAGTGGTGAATCCTCCTATAAACTAGAATTTAGAAAGTTTATGAAGATGAAGGATGTATTATTTGTATCGGGACTAAAGAAGAACCTCCTCTCCATATCTGCATTAGATGAAAAAGGAATGAGGGTTGCATTTGTAGATGGCAAAGTCCTTAAGTGGCCGAAGGGAAAGACTATAGATGATACAGTAATAATTGGAGAGCAAGAGGGAGGACTATACAAATTGTAGGGATAACCATAACAAGCTTTGGTCCATGACTCAATAGAGCCAAATGAACTTTGCATAGAAGGCTTGCACATGTGCACTATAGGGAACTACCACTTGCAAGCAAAGCTGTTAAAGGTATTCCAAAAATACAGAAAAAACATGACGATGTTTGCAAAGGATGTGCGAAAGGAAAGAACACAAAGAAGACATTTCCAAGTAGCAAGAGAAAGGAAAAAGGAATCTTTGAAATCATTCACTCCGACGTATGTGGTCCAATGTCATCCAGTTCATTAAGCAGGTATGTATACTATGTTTCTTTCATTGATGATTTTTCTAGGAAGACGTGGATATAATTCTTAAAGAACAAAGATGAAGTATTGAACAAGTTCACGGAATTTGAAGCCTTGATCGAGAACCACACAGAAAAGAAGATCAAGACTTTTTTATCAGATAATGGCGGAGAATTCACATCAAATGAATTCAAAGAGTTATGCAAATATTGAGGGATTAAGAGGAAGTTAACCACTCCATATAATCCACAACACAATGGGGTTGTAGAAAGGAAGAATAGAATGATCATGGAAGCCTCAAGGGCCATGGTTCATGATCAAGATCTTCCCATGCATCTATGGGCAGAAGTTGCTAGAACAATGGTGTATGTACATAACTATACTCCACACAGAGTACTCAAGAACAAGACACCTGAAGAAGTCTTTTCTGGGAAGAAACCAGAATTCAGCCATCTTAGAATATTCGGCTGTCCAATGTACATACATATTCTGAAATAAAAGAGGACAAAGTTAGATCCTTCAGGAAGGAAGGGTATATTTGTGGGATACTCTGAAAGCTCGAAGGCTTACATAATATACTTCCTGGGATTCAAGAAAATCAACATCAACAGGGATGTAACATTTGACAAAGACTCAGCTTACAACAAATTCAAAAAGATACCTACTGAAGAACCTGAAGAAACAGTACTGTTATAGCTGATTTCACCACTCTAGGTGAATCACACTTTGTATGGCCTTCCCCTGTCCCGCTGCAGACTCTTTAGACCCCATGGACCATATTTTATCCTTTGATGTTACCTTGATCATCCCTAAAAACTATATAAAAGATGATATACGCGGATTTTTCCCCGATAACCACGTACATACGTGGGTTTGACTCCTATAACCGCGTACATCGGGATGCATGCATAAGTCCAAATCCTTTTGGAGTTTTCCTTGACTTGGATCCGACTCATTCGACTCCTGGCCTTCCATATGCCTTGAGATCGCTCGGATTCGACCCTTCGTTATCCCTTGTGAAGCTATATAAGGAACCCCTTGGTACATTGAAGGCATATAGAGAGATTGAAGCAACGAAACTATAGTCCATTGTTGCTAGAACTATACTTGAGTCTGCATCCCTTTGTCCCTTTAAGGCACTTTTGTGTTCTTCCCAAGCTTGCCTTTACTAGTGAGCTTGCTATCGAGAGATGGAGGATGGAGGTGGTGGAGGCCCAAGTGGGGGATTCAGTTTCTCCGATTCGCAGACGTGCCGTCAGAGGTTGTATCTATCTTGTAATCTCTAATTTATATTAATAAGAACTATCTTTCCTTGTCCAATGATGTGTATTTGATTGAATATTGTATCCATTGGAATATGTCAAATGCTTTTACATTATTGATTATATATGCTAGAATAGATCTAACACCATGATATATAGTATGCTTGTATTGTTCACTTGTTGTTGAGGAAGTATTATATCAATTCAAGATGAAGATTGGAAAGATCAAAGGGGATCTACTTCAACCGTCCGGAATAAGGTACGAGGTCTGATCCTTTAGTGCTAGACATTTTCATTCTATTGCATATTGGGAAAGATTGATTTCTGGAGTCAAGTCTGTCTGTTGTGGTATCCCAAGCCATAGGAATGTCTCTCCGTAACAAGTATTACCCAGAATTCATGACACAACAAAACAACCTAACCCTAATAGCCTTTCATTTTAGGACCGCATAACAAAACAACCTAGGGTGTAGGCAATAAGCTTTGCTTATATATGTTCATTTACAATTTCAGATCAAGCGCAAAGAAAAGACAAAATTAGTGTATTCTTAATAGTGTAGTCTATTAAGAGGTGTTGCCATAGGACTCTTCCTAAGGCTGCTAATAGTGGGACGGCAAGGAAGTATTCAAACTATGTAGGGGGTATTACCCTTATGTGTAGAGGATTAGCTCCCATGGATTATTCCCATTCCCATTGACTTAGTGGAATATACTTTCTCATTTGTATTCTTGGCTTCATAGGTCCCCTTTACCTTGCTGGCATTTATTCTACGGCTAGCAAGCACCAGTAGTGTGCTACTAATCCAATATGAGGCATAGTTTTCAAAGGCTAGTCCCACCAAAGGAAGGATACATAGGTTATTCCAATGGTAAAGGTAAATTTATATATGCAATTTTGGCTGAGCCTCAATATTCAACATGCAGGTAAACTTCATGAAATGGAAATTGTGTAACAACATCAAATTAGAATAAGTTGTGTCATCTTGTCCCACCAACAAGTAGTAGTTGGGCCTGATCTGACTGAACCCGATATTGATAAATCCCTATTGTCTGGTGGGTAATGTAGGAAAGAAAGGGCCGGATCAAAAAGAAGGGAGTCTATTACGTCCCCTAATGCGAGAATAAAGGGTAAATTTAAGGGCTATAGGTTAATATAAATTTGTGTTTTATAAACAGGGAGGGATTAATATAAATTGGTGTGAGACCGGAAGGTATAAATCCACATGGAGAATGATAAAAAGGAAACGAAATTGGCTGGACTAGATAAGTAAGTAGGCTTATGGCTGGCTTAAGACCGATGAACCAACCCAAAATGAGGGTTACATAAACGGATTTACTACATCATAGTGTGGTGTGTTTTGAAAAGGCAGGCAGGTCAATTAGTGTTGTAGTTTACTTTCAGGGATAATGCCACTCGGAATACAGTGGTTCAAAAGAGGATCCCTAGGAATACGATTAGTTTCAACAGGCCAACTAGGCTGGATAAAGACTGCTGACTAAATTCCAAACCAACCACTTAGACCTGCTTTGGCCAAAGGGAAACCAACTTCCGCCCAGCAAAAAAATGAAAAACTATTAATTAGGTGCTTTATCAACTGGTGCCAGCCCAATAAACTGTTATTCCATTTGAGACCTACTGATTTATTCTTTTGCGAAATTTTGATTCCTACCTAGATACTATGCCATATGGGAAGGGAACACTGGGTGGGAAAAAAGGGGTTTCTAGTGGCCAGATCACTCCGTGTATCCCAATTTGTTGGTGGCCAATAGATAAATGCTTGCTGACTTGTAGGGTAATGAATGAGAACGCCGTACCACCGCTAACGCGAGATAGAAGGGTAGTAAAAGATAGGGATTTACTCCATATAGTGTGGTGTGTTTTGAAATAGGGAGGTAAATAAAGTGGTGTCAGTCTTTTTGTGTGGGTAAACCGCAGTCATAAAACACAAGGCTGGTTCCTCATGTGAAAGCTTTTGCGGGGGGCCCTTACCCCCCTGTTGCTAGGGTTTTAGCCCTAGC
>LPNX010488577.1:181037-235794 GCA_001517045.1 Pseudotsuga menziesii | reverse complement strand
GCATGGTTTTATGGGTTTTAGATGGAAATATGGTGGGAAAATGGACAAATGAGCCATGTAATGGGGTAGATGAGGTAGTGAACCCTTTTTGGGTGATAATAGATTGCCCCCTGATGTGTGAGGGTAGGAGCTCATCGTATGGCCGATGGACATCATAAGTCATATTTGGTTTTCCTGGGGTGTGGAGAAGAGAAAGAACCAGCTGAAGTCCGGAACACCGATCTCGAACCACCTGCAAGGAATGGAAAGTAGGTTAAGTACATAACCTCAATAATGGATGAGGAATCATCTGATCATCTGAATGAGGCGGGCATTCCCATGCTTGTATCAGGATATAGCATAGTAATAACAATGAGGTCCAAAATATGGGGACCTTAACATACACATGTCCTCAAATACTGACTGAGGAAGAATCTCAATAGATGGACGAGGCGGGCATTCCCATGCTCGTATTAAGATACATAAAAATCACTTGTGAGGCCCAAAATGAAGGACGTGTAGTAGATAATCACTGTGCATATCATGAGGGTCCGGAAGGGACACCAATATGGAACATACTGCTGAGCTGACCATGTCTGAGCTGAAAAACTGATACACTGGAATGGTAGCAGTGCTACTGAATGTGGTTCTGAAGGAACTGATGCGCTGCTGGATCAGAAATGACAAGAGTCACACTCATAATGGTACACTGATCTGGAACTGAACTGGGTACTCAAAGAAGCATAGAACTGAATGGCTTCCGAATACAATCGCCAACGCAGCCCAGACATCCACGGGAACATATAACTGGGCGTTCCGAAGTGACTCACCAATGTGCTAGAGTCGGGGGAAATCCGGGATCTTCGACAAATCATGGACTGGATATGAATCCTGCGCGATTCTCAACGATGCGATCAATGTGCTGAAGTCGAACATGTGAGAAACAACCATTCGGAGAGGCAATAATGATTCCTCCCGAAATGGTCCGTAGGCACGCACCACAGATGGTGATGTGTCCAAGGCGCAGGGACCTCTAGGTCTATCTTCTGGAATAAAGGAGTTGTCGTCGACAGAGGGAGACCTGCAACTATCAAGGCAATGATGTTTCCTTGATAGGAGCGTGAGGTGAAAAACCGAACTATGATAGTACTGATGGCAAGAGTGATAAACTAATGAGACTAACTGGGCAAGTAGAGTGGGTTGACTCAAACTTCCTTTGTTCAGAGTATGATGGCGGGGATGATCGGGCAGCATATGAAACTGACTGGGGGTAAAGGGATCATAGCTATATAGGATCTGAGGGTGACTGGGCTGAGGTAGACTGAAGCTGTGGTAAAATGATGGGAGATTGCAGAATACTCTGAATAAAGGCGACCAGATTGGGGGTGCTGCCGAGAGGATCAATCATAGCGCCAAGAGGCGTGGGGGGACTTCTTCATGGGTTAGGGAACTAGCAGAAGTGTGGATATAAAGTGGTACTGTCATGTGGATTTTACGAGCCCATGACAGTTCATGCTCGTGGTTGCTTTCAATTTTAAGGAGTCTGAAAGCAAATAAGAAGACTCTGAAGTAATGGAATGATACTGTCGTGTGGATTTTACGAGCCCACGACAGTACATGCTCGTGGTTGCTTTCAATTTTAAGGAGTCTGAAAGAAACTAAGAAGACTCTGAAATGATGAAATGGTACTGTCATGTGGATTTTGCGAGCCCATGACAGTTCCTGCTTGTGGTTGCTTTCAATTTTAAGGAGTCTGAAAGCAAATAAGAAAACTCTGAATTGAGGGAATGGTCAAGTAAGGAGGAAGTGTTCGATGGAGGAACATGTATGATGACCAGAACTGAGGTTAGGGGGGAACACTGATGGGCCTCCTTGCGGGGTGAATGAATGGTGTCAAAATAACGAGACATTTGCAGTATGACAGGAGTGGATGGCTCATGTAAAATAATTGGATGACGACCGATGTGGCGCGCAAATCAATGCGGAAAGGTGTAGGGACACACTGTTGTAATTGTACCAAGTGAGAGCGAGAAATGATCTCAAGCATCATCACAAGCTCAGAAAAATGAATCCGGCGATATTAAAAGTGTTAAAAATGGAGAGCGGCCCAAGTGGCACGCAAACCGAGGCAACTATTGGTGTCTAAAAAATGGGAAAAAAATGATGTAGTCAAAAAAATGCAACGAGGAGACCATTGGGATGATCTCGTCGTGCTGATTCCAATGGTGGAAACAGTTCGGAAAAAGGACTCCGTATGGTTCCAGAATGGTCAAAACAAGAACAAAGTCGACGGACTATAAATAGTAAGTGGGCCCAACATGACACGTCATTTGTACTATTCCAGGTTGATTCGCGATTGGAGTGAACCAGAGCTTACGTGTGATTTTTGGACGATCCGACCGGCTGATTCGATATTCGGGAGAGCCAGGTATTCCGTTAAACTTACACCTGTTTTGTTTTTTGGGTTGGGGGGTTGGTGGGCCCCAGGGGACGGAGTTGTACGGTCCATAGGCGTGGACTACGGGTTTAGTGGTCAAAACTGCAGTCTTCGACCGCGAGTTATGACCAGGACAGTCGTGGCCAGAGACCGCGACTGTTCGGCTTGACAACCGCGGTCTGGATCGCGACTGTCGGACTTGACAGCCGCGGTCGGGACCGCGACTGTTTGGCTTGACAGCCGCAGTTTGGACCGCGACTGTGGGGCTTCACAGCTGAGTTCTGGACCGTGACTATGGGGTTTGAAAGCCGCGGTCTTGACCGCGACTGTTCGGCTTGACAGCCGCGGTCGGGACCACGACTGTTCGGCTTGACAGCCGCGGTCGGGACCGCGACTGTTCGGCTTGATAGCCGCGGTCTGGACCACGACTGTGGGGCTTGACAGCCGCGTTCTGGACCGCGACTGTTCTTTTGACAGCTGCGGTCGGGACCGCGACTGTTCGGCTTGACAGCCGCGGTCGAGACCGCGACTGTCGGGCTTGATAGCCGCGGTCTGGACTGCGACTGTTCCGGGTTATGGATGGGTGGGTAGGTCTGTTATTTAGACATGAGCCTAATGAGACTTCTTTGTGTGATTTGCAGGATGCCACGGGTGATATGGCGGGAGAGGGAGATGCCAGAGGACCTACTGACTACCATCCGAGAGGACCGTCGGGTGCGGTCCATGCTGGGGCTCTTCGGACTGCTGAAGTTCGCTGAGATCCCGATTATACGGTCAGCAGGGTTACTGCTGAACCGCTTGATTGATTTCTGGGAGCCCGAGACACAGGCGTTTCGGGTGCAGGGAGAGAGGGTGGACCTCACCCTGATTGATGTTTATTTTTTGACAGGGTTACCCTACCTGGGGAGGGTAGCAGATACACAGCCGCGGGTCTCCGCGGATCTGGATATAGATGACTTGGCAGTGCGGTTCTGCAGTGCAGACGCGAGGGTGCATAGGAATGTACTCCGGATTCAGGACTTACGGGAGCCAGCAGTACGTGCGATGGCAGCCTGTGTGGTACAAATTTTGGGATCCCAGTCACCTGAGAAGGTGTCTGGGGGTCAGATGCAGATCGTAGAGCGAGTACTGGCTGGGACTTATTTTGCGTGGGGCCAGATGTTCCTGACCTGCGTGCAGCGACAGATGACCGCAGCGAAGGAAGCTGGCAAGGGATTCTATTTTGGTTCCTTTCTAGTTGCATTCTTCATGGAGAGGGTCCCCACACTGCGGCTGCAGGTGCCGGTCAGAGAGGGAGGCTTGAGGGAGCCTCGGATGATACGGTGGGGAGAGATGATGCGTCGCCGTGGGGGTGGGGATGTTGGGCGGTATTTTACTTGGGAGATGTATATGCAGTGGCTCCAGCTACCACTGGCGCTAGAGGATTATCCCTACAGAGACATGGACTTCACAGGGGATCCAGATGCGCCACGGCCACCAGGACAGGCATGGGGTCCAGATGGTATGTATGATTTTATTGTATTGTCCAGTTTTTATGTGATATATGATATATGGTTGATATATTGTGACTGACAACTGGGTGTTTGCAGATGTGGGTCCGAGGCCACCGCCAGATCATGTGCCCCGTAGAGGGGTTGTGGCCATTCCAGCTTTGCCTGGGCGGGGGGCGGGTCGTCGCCCAGACCCTGAGGGGACACTGCAGGCCTTACGGGTGCTGTTAGATCGGCTACTTGAGGGAGTGACTGAGCGGGGGTGGCGAGACTTAGATCCTGCTGTGATCTGAGATTGCTTGGAGGCGCTGCGCGACTTTAGAGCGATTGCGATCCGTGTAGCTCTATTGGCGGACCGGGCACGGGCTCGAGGGCCCAGGCGAGATGAGGACTCGCCGGTGGAGGAGCAGGGGGAGGAGTCAGAGGCTGCTGACACGGATAGTGATCCAAGGTATGATTCCCATTAGGGAGAGCAGGGGACTCTCCCCGATTTTTTGTAGCTACGGTTTGTAGTATATGAGGCTTTGATGGATGTATACGCATTTTTTGTATAGCTGAGGATAGGGGTACGCGGGACATGTATAGTCTTGTAACATGTATTTTTGGATATGTATATATTTATGCACGTGGATGCACTTTTTGTTGTGATATTGGCTTGGGTGTACGCACATGGATGCGCTTTATGATGTTTGATGTGTTTGTATTGCACATGGATGCAAGTAGTCTAGGGTGTTGGGCACGTGGATGCCCCCTGCGTATTTTATGTGATGCAGTATGATGTATGTATGATTAGGCATGTGGATGCCCTATGGATATTTATGGTTTATGTGTATGGATGTAGATGTTGATGTAATGCAGTCTTTTTAGTTTTTTATATATATATGTGGATGAGATGCATGACGGAGGTGTTACATGGTATGATTGATATGCCAATCGAGGATATTATTGGCCATTTGATCTGCGACACTATTTTCAGCTCTTGGGACATGTGTGAATGTAATGGATTCAAACTGTCGGCTAAGTTGTTTTGTACGCAGGAATTTTATAAATAGGCAAGGATCGCGCACCTGGTAGCAGTTGTTGATCTGGGAGACAAGGAGGTGGGAGTCCAAGAACACATGGAGGTGACGTATGCCCATTTGGAGGGCAGCAGTCAGGAGACCGGTCACAGCATCATACTCCGCCTGGTTATTGGTAGCAGCGCCTATACAGGTTCCGTCAAGGTGAATCAGTTCGTCGGAAGGGGAATACAAGACCCATGCTGCAGAAGCCAGGTTGGGAGACCAGCGGCTTGCGCCATCAGCGAAGCCAATGTAATGAGGTGGAAGATGGTCCATCTTTGGGCATGCAACAAACGATGAATGTGAGATTATGGTAAAAAAGGTAAAAAACACAAAGGGAGAAAACTGTACAATGCGGACCAATGAGGTCGCGGTTTCAGTTATGGGTAAAAACGTTTAAGGTACAACCCATTGCGAGGGTTGCGTAAAGGGTGGCCTTCAGATTTGGCTAAAACGTATGCCCCCTTGCCGAGGAAAGTCTGCACAATGTAAGGGCCTTGCCACATGGATTCGAACTTTCCTTTACCTTTTTTGTCGTTGGCTTGGTCATAGGCGAGGACGAGGTCCCCCTCGTGGAAAGTTCGGGGGTGAACATGTTTGTCATAACTGGCTTGGGAGCGGATTTTGGCAGCCTCGATGTTCTGGAGGGTGGCACGACGATCTTCATCGGCTTGTTCGAGGGATAACAGACGGTGCTCAAGGGGGGAGGGATCGGGTAGAAGCTCAACGGCGATGGGTAAGGCAGGGATCTGACACTCGATGGGGAGGACAGACTCTACACCGTGAACTAAATGAAACGGGGTAAAACCGATGGCGGTTTTGGTGGAGGTACGGTAAGCCCATAAGGCAGGGAATAGCATATGGTTCCCATTGGACTTATGCCGATCAACAGTACGTTGGAGTATGGTTTTGAGGATTTTGTTAACAGCTTCGACTTGACCATTCCCTTGAGGGTAGTAAGCCGAGGAAAACTGGTGTTGAAATTTGAGGAAGGTGGATAATTCGCGCCAAACGGAATCTTTAAAGTGTGATCCATGGTCTGATACTAACTGTTTAGGGACCCCGAATCGAGTGATGACATGGTTGAAAAAGAAACGGGAAGCAGTCTCAGTGGTGCAGTTGAAGGTGGGCATGGCTTCTGCCCATTTGGTGAAGTAATCGACGGCGACAACGATGTACTTATGGCCGTTCGCAGATGTGGGTCTACACTCCATGAAGTCGATGGCCCACTTACAAAATGGGCCAACGGTGACGACTGGGTGTAACAGAGCAGGTGGTGTCTTGGCTTTGGGGGCAAAAAGTTGGCAGTTATGGCAATGCTTGACCACAGTGATGCAGTCAGTGAAAAGTGTAGGCCAGAAGTATCCGGCGCGGATGACCTTTTGGGGAGTGGCCATCCCTGAGAAATGGCCGCCGCAGGCACCGCTATGACAATCATTAAGGACCTGTTCAGCTTCCTCGTGTGTAAGGCAACGACGAAGAATTGTGTCGATTCCTCACCGGTAAAGGACATCTCCGATGAGGAGGTAGCGAGAGGCTTGATGACGGATACAATGACGTCCATTACAAGTGACGGTGGGTCGGAACTTTTGCGTGCGGAGGTATAACAAGGTATCATCGTACCACGGGTCTTCGGATGAGATGGTGAACAAGTGATTATTGGGTAACTCCTCGGAGATAGGTGGGGCCGGGGTGAAGGAGGGGAGATCAGTGATGAGCTGGGCAAGCACAAGGGCTTTAGTGTTCTTAGGTGTTCGGAATGTGAGGTCATATTCCTGGAGGATAATGACCCATTTAGCCACACGACCTTGCAGGAGACGCCGGTTTAAGAGATATACCATGGGGTTAGAATCGGCGACAACTGTGGTATGACTAAGTAAAATGTAGTGTCTCAATTTTTGGACGGAAAATACCACGGCTAAGGCTAGTCTCTCCTCATATGGGTAACGTAGGGGTGGGCCAGACAAGGTCTGGCTGACGTAGTAAATGACATGCTCTTGGCGTGAGGTGTCTTCTTGAACCAAGACTCCGGACATAGCATGTTCAAATGCCGAGACGTAGAGGATGAAGTCTTTAGAGAAATCCGGAGGGGAGATCAAGGGGGCTTGTGTGAGAGCTTTCTTGAGGTCTTCGAATGCAGCTTCTGCTTGCGCGTCCCAGACAAAGGGTACGTGGGTACGGAACAGGCGCAAGAAACCGTGGACGATTGTGGCGTAATCAGGAATGAAGCGTCGAAGAAAATTGGATCGCCCTTGCAGACTTTGGAGTTGTCGGAGCATTCGAGGAGAAGGAAGGTCTAAGATGGCTTGGACTTTCAGGGGATCAACAGTAATTCCTTTCTGGGAAATGATGAAACCTAATAATCGGCCTGCCGGAACACAAAAGACACACTTGTGTGGGTTCAAGCGGATATGATATTTGCGACAACGCAGAAAAACTTGCTGAAGGTCGTTAAGGTGGTCTGATTGTTTTCGTGAACGAGCTGTAAGGTCATCAAGGTAGACGAGCAGGATGTGGACCAAATCATGAAAACAATAGGTCATGGCCCGCTGGAATGTGGCACCATCATTTTTTAGGCCGAACGGCATGACGTGATAGGCAAAGGTGCCCCATGGGGTAGTAAAATCTGTTTTGTACTGGTCTTCCTTTCGGATTTGGATCTGATTGTATCCGGAAAAACCGTCCATGAACGAGAGGACTTCATGCCCCGCACACGCATCAATGAGCTGGTCAATGAATGGCGTGGGGAAATTGTCTTTGGGACAAGCATGGTTTAAGTCTCGGAAGTCAGTGCATACTCGAATGGTGCCTTGTTTCTTGTTGACAGGAATAGGGTTTGAAACCCAGGTGGTATAGGCAATAGGATAAATGAATCCTGCTGTGCGAAGCTTCTCAATCTCTGCTTTGACAGCTGGGATTTTTGAGGGATGAATAGGACGCTATTTCTGATGAACGGGGGGTACGTCAGGCCATGTGTCAATGTGGTGCTCTATAATGGCAGGGTCAAGACCAGGCATTTTGGTATAGGACCAGGAAAAGACATCACGGAATTCTTTGAAGAGTGTTTTGTATTCCTCGATCTCATGCTCAGTGCAAGATGCTCCTAAAGCGATGAGTTCGGGGGTGCCTCCGGGGGCAGCGATATCAATTTTGATGACAGGTGAGATGTTGGCCATGTTACCCTCTTCGAAGGCGTCAGGAGCAGGAATCGGGTCCTTGAACCAGTCAACCTTGGGGGGAAGGAAGTCTTTGGACTCGACTGTAAATTGGGTAGCAGTGTTAGAGGAAGATTCATCTGGGAGGAAGTAGGAACGATGGTGCATGTCATCCCAAGGATAATTCGGGGCAGTGAGAGCTTCGAGAATTTATTCATCTGTACGGAATGTTTGGGTCGTCAAATCGATTGACGGGGATGTAGTGATGGAAGAGATCATATATATGGTATTAATCTCTTCGAAAGAGGGAGAGTTCGGGGGGTGGATCTCCACAATGGTGGGTGATGTCTTTTCAAGATCTAAATGGTTCATCTCAAAAAGAACGGGATTGACTGTTCCGGAAGGGGGAGAGACCGGGAAATGGATTTCCTTAATGGTGAGGCGGGCCATCTCGAGATCCAGATTGTTTATCTCAAAGAGAGTGGTACTAACCTCTTCGGAAGGGGAAGAGACCGGGGAATGGATTTCCTCAATAATGAGTGCTGCCGTCTCAAGTTCTAGATTGTTCATATCAAAGAGAGCTAGCCTGTACTAAGGGAGATCGGGACAGTGATGGGAGTAATGCCCGTAAACATCGCATAAGGCACACGAGTGGTTAGTGCGCAGGGATTTGTCGCGAGGCATAGGGGTTGGATCTAGATGGACAACCGGGATGGTGGGGTCGTCGTCGAGCATTTGCATGTACTTCTTTAATGCTGGTAACTGAGGACATAGGTGAGTCACATGGCCCAACTCATCACATAGCGCGCATTTGGGAGGAGCACGAAACACAGGGGGGTTTTTGACTGTCTTAGTAGGTGGGAAAGCAGTGTAAGGTTGGGGACCTCTGCCCCCAGTGGGTTTGGTAAGAGGAGGGGGAGGTTGTGCGGAGGACGACGGGGTAGTGATACCGGGAGGTGGTTGACAAGTAGTGGCAATGGGCTGCACTGGTTGCAGGACGACATTTGGTTTCGGCGGGGGGACAGGAGGCGAAAGATACCAAACGGGTAGTCCTAAGGTTAACCCAGGAAGGCTAAGTGTAGCCATGACTGGGGCGCTTACTACTCCTGAGGGAGGGAAGAGGAAAGGAATGGTATGGATGGGTGTAGCACCAATGTGACTAGGTACCAAAGGGGGTTGAGGCAACAAGGGTGGTTGATTGGTAGGAGTTCGCGTGATGTGGGATAGGGTACATAGATCGGATACTTCGGTGGTAGGAGACGGGGGTGGAATAGATGGGAAGGTCGAGGTCATTGGTGCATCTGAGTAAACTTCGGGACCTACTGAAGACACGAATGAGGTGGTGGCATCTGAAATAGGTTGTTCAACCATGGGGAGTACGGGCCCTATAGAAGAAACGACTGTGTTGGTGGCACCCGAGATAGGTTGTTCCACCATGGGGAGAACGGGCCCTATAGAAGAAACGACTGTGTTGGTGGCACCCGAGATAGGTTGTTCCACCATGGGGAGAACGTTTTCGGGCGCCACAGGGGCATTGGGACCGTGGTAAGTAAGTTGGTCAACCGTGACCACGCGTCCCTCATGGGGGAACATCATGATACGAAAAACGGTAGAAGCGACTGCCTGCATGGCATACATGTAGCTGCGGCCAAGTAAAAGGTTATAATCAAGCTGTGCATTGATAACCTCGATGTTGATTAGGACGGTTTTGCCAGCCAGCTGGAGGGGGACATTGGTCAATAGGCCTTGTGGCTGAGCTGAACGGCCGTCATAGGCTCGCAACGCAGTAGAGGACTGCTGGAGAGGGGGGGATCCCATTTTCTGTGAGATGGAGGTGGGCATGACACATGTAGAGGCACCTTCATCAATAATGCATCGATGGACGACAAAATTCCGTATGGAGACAGAAACTTGGAATGATAAATTGGAAGGCAGGCGGGGTTCGGATTGGTCCAAATCAAATGCCATTAACTGTGAATCATTCGGATCGATAGCTCCAATGGTTGAGAGTAAAGTATTACGCTGCGAAGGGCAGTTTTTCAAGACTTCTAACGCAGACATGGCTGCGGGGGATTGGGCTAAATCATCGACAATGTTGTAGTTAGACGCGGCCTGCGCATTGGGGTTGTTGTTGATACGGCGAAGTGGGAAACAGGCTGTTTTGGGAGCTCCATCTGGTGGAGGTGGAGGTATACATAACGCTTGATCAGTGGGATGAGCGTTAGCGGGGTTATTGGCAGGAGGGGCTTCCGGGGTGGAGCCATATTGGTTCCGCCGAGTCTGGAGGTTGACCTCATCAGAGGACATCATCAACAGATGGTGGGTACCTGAGTCAAATATGGGTTGATCAGGAGCCGCGTAAGTGATTTGTTGGATGGGCGCATTAGCTGGAGGTGGAGCCAATGGTTCAGTGTTCACTAAGCCTTGGTTTGGTAAGGGGTTTTGTAGCACCAAAGGTGGCTGCTGAGGTTGTGGGGGATTGGGCGGTGCTTGAGGAGCCTCCTGTCCTGGGCGTAGTCTATCAGCAGCCAAAAGTTGTTGAACTCGCTCCATAAGTGGACAAAAATGTGTGTAGTGGCCATAGACCCCGCAAACAGAACAAGGATAGTTTGTTCGTAAATTAGGGTTTTTAGCCTGTTTGGGCGGGCGATCAGGGTTTTGGTTGGTAGGGGCCACGTTATGGTTAGCGGGGGGATTAGGGTGTTGACTAGCTTGCTCGGTCTGTTGGTTGTTCCTACGGTTGCGGCCTCTGCCGCGGTTTTGTTGGCCCTGGTTGCGTTGGTTGTTTTGGTTTAGCGGCGGGTTTTCTTGGGCGTAAACCTGCCCTTGGGTAGTAGGTGGATTCTGAGTCTGCGTAGGTGCGGGAGCAGGCTGCGGTGGGTAATATGGAGGTGGAGACTGTACTGGTGCAGCTACTTGAGGGGGTTGTTGATAGTGCTGTGGAGCGGGTTGTGGGTTTGCCGCAGGGGCTGGCTGTGGCTGATAATAATGAGGTTGAGCTTGTGGTGGCGCAAGAGCTGGTGCAGCCTGCTGATGATAGTAGGGCTGAGGTGTGATCGGGGGGGGTAAGCGGGAGTCATATGGCTGAAACACTGAGGTGGACAGGAGGGCCCATGGGAATGGTGTTGATGTGGCATTGGAGCATACGAGTTGGTTGCTCCGGACTATGATGTACCCTGTGAAGGTTCAGGGCCAGGGGGAGGACGGGCTATGGAAAATGGCTGAGGCTGCGAAGAGAGACGGCCAATGATGTCGTCGGCAGCATAGGATGCCCCCGGCGCATCGTGCTGGGAGGGATCGCCGCGAGGGGCGTTAGGTATGATGGTATAAAGATAACCTGACTGGGCGTAAATGAGATCGAACTGCTGGGCTTTAAGGATAGCCTCTTCCTCCGACTGAGGTCTTTCGGCTGCCACATCCTTAGCAATGAGCAGAAGGAGGGATTTGAGGAACCAATCTAGGAAGATCCGGTCATCTAACTTGATTTTGCATAGGCTACGGCGTCGCCGCCATTCGTGAATGTGGTCTGTGATGTGGGTAGCTGTGTTCTGTCTGCAAGATAGGAGGATCTCAACACCTGCGTCATAGCGGATAGGTAACTGGAAGAACTGTAGGAAGGTCGAGGCAAGGGATGTAAAGGTGACGTGGGTTCCATGGGGTTGCTCGATATACCACTTGGCAGCAGAGCCAATGAAAGTGCGCTGTAATAAACGCAGGCGAATGGAGTCGTCTACTATGGAATTTGAGGAACACCATAGATGGAAGGACATGATATGGTTCTGTGGGTCCTCACCTGCCTTACCCTCGAACTTAGGGATGTCTGAGGGGAGCTTGGTAGGCATGTGAGGCCATGCAGGGTTGGGTCGGATGGGGTCATTGGTTAATCTGGCTAGGTCAGGTAGGTTGAGGCTAGCCATGTATGGCAAACTGGACGAAGGGTGTGACACGGTTGTGGGTTGGATCAAGTTGGGGCCCATGCCCCCAAGTGGAGGGGTCATGTGATGGAGGTTACCCCCAAGTGGGGGAACTAAGGTGGTATGGGACGGTCCTGCACCAACCTGGGTAGTATGAACCACTAATGGAGTAGGAATAGGTATTCCCGCCGTGGGAATAGGTACGGCGAGAGGAACGGTATATGGGCCTCCCATGGAGTGCATACCCATGACAGGTGTGATAACTGGTGTAGTGGTGGATGTGCTACCAACGGTCCCTCCCATTAAGGGAGTGGGGTTCACGCTAGCCATGGGGCTAGTAGGGGCGGTGTAAAGGGTGTTCTCGGATTCAGGCTCCGAGTCTGAGGTAAAATAAGGGGCGTCAGAATCTGGTGACGGAGTCCTATGCCGCTGACGAGTGGAGTCAAGTGACAAGGCTCGAGATCTACGATGAGTGGTATCAAGTGATCCGTGCTGTGGGGGCTCGCCTCTGAGGCACCGAGAATGTCTCGGGGAAGCAATGGTGATAAAGGATGTCAAATCTCTGTGAGTTGAGGTAACTACAAAAAGGCTCAAAAAACCCTAATGCAACCGAGTGTGCAGAAGGAGAGCTCAAAAAATAGGGCGCTCAGGCCAACAATCAACTCAAAACGCCCACTGTAACAGCTGTGCTACAATAGGTGGAGTGTCAACAAAAAATGGTCAGAATACCAACAAGCAATAGGTTTGCTAAAAATAGAAAAGGGTGGACTCACTAGACCAAAAGGAGGTAAGGGAGCATGCAAATACCTAACTAGTAGTATTATGACTCAACTAAGTATATCCTCTGCAAGGTGATGAAATCCAAGTCAGACAATATAAATAGGAAAGTCAAATGGCTAAAGTATCCCCCTACCGGGAGGGACACCGGGTACTCAAACCTAGAAGTATGGCAACTAAGATACCCCGTTCATGACACGTCCAGAAAGGTAAATCTGCCGCTTAGTCCTTTAACCGCAATATTCCCTGTACAGGGATATTCCGAGAACTGTGAAAGGTAGCCCTTCAGTTACTGAATGGAGTTCGGTATTCCACTCAGACCTCCGGAACCAATCTCACGACTTCAACCCTCCTAAGGGAGAGGCCTTCTGATAATCTGGTTGTGACCGTGTCAAAAAATACTAGGGGATTTTGGTTCCCTAAAGGACAACAACTATGTCTCAAGTGTAAATAACCAAGGGGCATTATTGGAAGCCTATCCCCTTGATCCTACCTAACTACAAAAATTCTTTTGTGTTCCCCAAGTGGGGTTAGAATGTTGGTTGAGTTAAGTATTTTTTAAGTCTCACTTGATTTAGGTGACAGATTGTGTGCTGGTGAGGTTATGAACCCAAAAGAGAAGTGCCAGGGCAACTTCCAAAATAACAATATAATTGAATGAAACAATTTATACCGTGCAAAATTTATATGAATAAACAATGCTGAAATAATGTTGAATAAACAATGCTAAAAAAAATTTAAACGATTCTGTAAACATGGAACAGAAAGGCTGTAGGGCTGCAGGTGGGACAGATGGCTGTGCAAGTGCAGGAAATATGGAAGCAAAGTGATTGGGTTCCGGCGCGGCAACAAGTGCAAAAATCAAATCGTGGATCGCGGGTATGGGGCGAAATCGTGCGGTCGGACCGTGGGTATGAAGGCAACAGTCGTGCGCAGGTCGCAGGTTTTTTGGCTAACAGCGGCGCTCGGACCGCGGGTATGAAGGCAACAGTCGCACGCAGGTCGCAGGTTTTTTGGCTAACAGCAGCGCTCGGACCGCGGGTATGAAGGCAACAGTCATGCGCAGGTCGCAGGTTTCTGGCTAACAGCGGCGCTCAGACTGCAGGTTTGAAGTAAACAGGTGCAGTCGGGCCACGGCTATGGGCTGAAAAGGCGCGGTCGGGACGCGACTGTGGAGAGAAAAATCGCGATGTACGGAGGCCGAAAACGACAGCCGAGAGTACAAAACGGAAAACGACAAGTAAAAATTAAAAAAGCCAGCGGAGTCGCCAAAACTGTTGCTAGGTTTTTAGCCCTAGCTAGTACGAATGAGTACCTACTAAGGACAATGGATTCCTTAGTAGCAGTTCAAATGATATATGAATTAAAAGCTATAACTGAAATAAAAACTAAATCTAAACATTCATGAAGCAAAACAATAGAAAGTAAATAACATGAAACAAAAATGGTAAATAGTAAATAATGATCTTTATTGATGTTACCTCCAATGTGGAGGGTGGTGAAGTCTGTTGCGTTGGTCCGATGTCGGTTGCTCCGAGCTTCAAGCTGCTTCTTCTCTTTCTCCAATGGTGGAAATGGGCCAAAAGGGGCTCTCACGGTGAAAGTAGCTTCAATGGTGAGCTAGGGTTTCATGAGCAATTTTGGCAGAGGCAGGATACTTGTGATTGTGGATTTTGAATAAGGGGTCTCCATCACTTATTTATAGTTGGAAACCATGAGGTTTTAGGGTTAGGGTTTCAGCTGTTTAGGGTTTTTTCCTCATTTTCCTCATTATTTTATACTTTTTATTCCTTTTTGCTTTTTTGGAGGAATTTTGGATATTTTTAGAGGAAAAGAGGGTTTTATGGCCTTTTGGAGGCATTTTAAGCCTTTTGGAGGCTTTTTGCATGGTTTTATGGGTTTTAGATGGAAATATGGTGGGAAAATGGACAAATGAGCCATGTAATGGGGTAGATGAGGTAGTGAACCCTTTTTGGGTGATAACACCCCCCCCCCCCTTACGCCCTCAAGGGCGAAGAGACAAGATCCCAAGAAAAGCTGGTAAAATAAACCATAAGAAAAGAAAAGTACCTTTTAAATTAGAAAGACCGCCCAGGGAAGGATACAAATAGGTTGGATAAGTAAGTGTAGGCTTTAGGCTGCTGGCTTGGTTACTCTGCCGGGAGACTTGGAAAGGAATATTTAGGACTTATAAGGCTAGTAGTTGAAAATGAACTAAAGCAAGTAGAGCTTACAAAAAAAAGAACTAGTAGGTAGTTCTTAAGAAATTCAAGAAGAAGATCAAGAATTAGAAGAACCTCAAGAACCTGTAGATCCGCCTCAAGAGAAGAATCCTCACAAAAGGAAACCTACTTGGGTACAAGAAGCTATCAAAGGTGCAAAAAGATATGGGGATCCAGAAGAAAATCACAGAGAAAGGAAAAGAACTAGGTCCTGCTTTGGTTATGTAGCCTTATTATGTGACTTCATCGATAAAGAACCTTCCAACTATGAAGAAGTGGCAGAAAGGAAAGAATGGAAGGATGCTATGATCGAAGAGTATCAATCGATCATGAAGAATGATGTCTGGGATATTGTACCAAGACTAGAAGGGAAGTCTATTGTAACTTCCAAATGGATCTACAAGATCAATCATGCTACATATGGTAGCATATAGAAATATAAAGCAAGATTTGTGGCTCGTGGCTTCTCCCAAAAAGAAGGAATAGATTATGAAGAAACTTTTGCACCTGTAGCCAGATACACTTCCATTAGATCAGCACTTGCTCTGGCTGTAGTGATGAAATGGAATATACATTAGATGGATGTCAATACTGCTTTCTTGAATGGTGTAGTGGAAGAGGAAGTGTATGTGGAGCAGCCACTCGGTTTTGAGACAGGGAGTCTCATGTGTGTAAATTAAAGAAAGCCCTGTACAATATAAAATAGGCACCCAGGACATGGTACGGCAGAATTGATACCTTTCTATCTAGTTTGGGATTTACCAAGAGTAAAGAAGATTCCAACCTTTACTACAAGGTTGAATATGGTAACCCAGTGATACTCCTACTGTATGTAGATGATCTGTTTGTAACAAGTATGGATGGGTTGATTGTTGATACAAAGAAGAAGCTTGCTGCCAAGTTTGAAATGAAAGACTTGGGTATGATGCACTATTTTCTAGGCATGGAGGTGTGGCAGAATGAATATGGAATCTCCCTCGGACAAGGGAAGTATGTAGTAGAGCTCCTGAAGAGATCCAGGATGATGGACTGCAAGGCCATGACCACACCTATGGCATTGAACTTGAAGCTATTGAGTGATGCTTCATTCAAGTTGGTTGATGCCATGATGTATTCTCAGATGATTGGGTCCTTGATGTACCTGACGAATACGAGACCAGATTTTGCTTTGCTGTGAACACCTTGAGCCAATTCCTGATAGATCCGAGACATGTTCACTTGATTGCTGCAAAGCATATTCTGAGGTACTTAAAGGGTACAGTTGATTATGGGCTCAAGTATAAGGATGATCAAAAGATTAACCTGGAAAGTTATGTTGATTCATATTGGGCAGGCAGTGCCATCGATAGAAGGAGCACTTCAGGGTGCTGCTTTAGTATGGGATCAGGTATTATCTCTTGGTTTAGCAGGAAATAGTCTTGCGTGGAACTATGTACAACTGAAGCAGAGTATGTTGCAGCTTATTCAGCTAGTTGTGAGGCAGTATGGCTAAGGAAGCTACTATCTGATTTATTTGATCTCCAGTTGGATGCTACTTGTATATATTGCGATAACCAGAGTTGTGTGAAGCTGTCTAAGAACCCAGTGTTCCATGACAAGTCGAAGCATATATAGATCAAATATCACTATATCAGGGATATGGTACAGAGAGGAGTAGTCAAGCTCTAGTATGTTGCAACGGATGAACAGATAGTTAATGTGTTGACTAAGCCGTTGGCCAAAGTGAAGTTTGAGTACTTTATGGAGAAGCTTGGTTTTCTCCAGGTCGAGGTTCCCTCCAAAGGGAAGTGATGAGTCCGTGAGCCATTCTGACATGGTGAGAGGATTGGTTCCTTCCATGGTCAAATGTAAGTGCTGAGCCATTCTGAGGTGACTATAGGATGTGTTCCCACATGATCAAATATAAGCGTTGAAGGCCATTCTCCGGGAGAATGGAGGCACCTGGTTAGTTACCAAGAATACTTAGCTTGGAGCTGAGGTCCATTCTAATGTGATTGTGGGATGTGTTCCCACATGATCATATGTAAGGGAAGAGCCATTTTGACATGGGGGTATACTGGGACCTCCCATGTTCAGATGTAAGGGCTAAGCCATTCTAGCATGGGGGCAGGCTGGGCCCTCCCATGGTCAAATCTAAGGGCTGGGCCATTCTAACATGGGGGTAGGATAGGCCCTCCCATGGTTAGACGTAAGGGCTAGGCCATTATGACATGCTGGTGGATGTGTTCCTCCCATGGTCAGATGTGAGTGTTGGGCATGCCATTTTGACATGGGGGCAGGCTGGGCCCTCCCATGGTCAGATATAAGTGCTGGATGGGCCTTTTTGACCAGGTCAGATATAAGTGTTGAAGAAGATGAAGACCTACTTGGAGGTTAGGCCTACAACCAGCATGATAAAGGGCTAGTTCTGTAGAAATTCCTGTGATGAGAAGAATCGAGAGATAACATCTGTGATAATGACCCAGTGATGATCTAGATCAAGTGATGATCCAAACACAGTGATGATGATCCAACCGTGATGATCCGAGAGTGATGATCCAGATCGAGTGATGATGTAGATCCAGATGAATATGACTTGAAGATGAAGATGACTTAAAGATGAAGATGACGAAAAATCAATGATGATCTAGATGATACAGAGAAGAAGACCCGTGCTGATAAATTGTGTCAAGAGAATACCTTCCTAGTTAAGAGGGAGTGTTGATGTATTTGTAACTTCGAAATGTATTCACTTGTATATCTTATGTATTATACCCTGATGTTTATTCCAGGAAGTGTCTGTAATGTATTTGAGTCATGTCATGCCCTGATGTTCCTATCGGGAGATTCAATAATGTAAACAATTCATGTAAAGTCATTGTGGGTAACCCTCCTATTGATCAAGGGTTAAAGTCCCCACAGTTGTGGGGCCCTAAGGTTATTAGACTCTCCTAGAGAATTCAGCCCTAGTGAGTTATTGTCAAGTAAGGAATTAGTATAAATAGAGAGTGAGCCTCTCTATTTATCACACATTCACCCACACTCAATTGTAGCACATAACTGAGACATAAGAAGTTATTGGGACAAGAGAGAGAGAGAATCTTCCTGTCGGGATATCATCTTATTGTTTTGGGTTTTACTATTGGTGTTGATTCTATCTCCGAGGAACTTGCGGGGTTTTCTCCTTTATGGTTTTCCCAAGGAAAATATTTGTGTCTATTGTCTCTTATGTTTTATTGTTGTGCTTTTTGTGCTTATTATTCTCTTAGTTAAATATCCTAAGATAATTCTAGCTTGAATAATAAAATTCTAACATAGTGCTATACAAAAACTAAGGCTGTCAAAAACCACAAAACAATGTATTAGATCCATTTCAATCTTTTGATATGCATGCATGATAAACTGAAATCAACCACAGATAGTGTGAAATTATATCAAACCAAAGAGTTATTTTACCATATCATCTTGAAACATCTCAACAAACTTCATGACAACGGGAGAAAACCTCCGACTACCCTAGAACCTTTGAAATGAAAACAACCTATGGGTGGACTAAAATAGCAGTGGGAACTTGTTACGCACTCAACAATAGAAAAAATCCTTGGATTTATCAAATAACTCTCTACCCATCTTGCATCTGTATTTCCATGAATCTTTGTATTTTAAATCATAAGATAACCCTCCGCATCTCAAAATCAAAACGATGAGTTTTAAGAATTTCTCTAGACCAGGAATCCTCTAACTTGGCCAATGGTGATAAAAATTCCTCTTACACACTGATGAAAAAGATAGGGAGTGGTGTATATGTTGAAACACTCATCTGACCATGGCCCTTCCATTTAAACAGACTAACAGGATCTTTCCCATGGCGAGGGGAAAGGGAAGGGTGACCCAGGCAATGTAGCAAAAATTGATGGCCCTGCTAGCTAGTTACAAAGAGGCCAGGGTTTTGTCGCTCAGGAGAAAATAATGATCGCAACCTAGGACAAAAAGATAAACCTCTATGACCTCGGGGTAGAAATATTCTCTACGGGAAGGAAAACCTAAGCTCATTAGACTAGAACAAATTCCCTGTAAGAAAACTTCAAACTTGACTCTGCACAAGATTAGAATCCTACCTAGTGAAAGAAGATGGGATGGAGTGAGTGCAATCCTTGCGTAGCTGACTAGATCTGCACAATGATTGACAGTTATGCACAACAACAATGACAAACTCAAATGGACAAAGCAATTACTGTAATCCAACCCTCCGATGGCTTAAATAGGCATATCCGTGAAAATGTAATTAATGGCCCACGAGTGAAACATCGTTGGCGCCAATTAGGACATCGCACCGATAATGAAATTAAGAGTGTAATCAATGTCCTCAGGCAAAATCTTGGGATGAATCTGATGTTTATCGAGTGGACTTAGGATTTCTTTACCGAGAAGATGTTATGACCCACATTGGTAAGAAACTATCGGTGGTTAATACTTTTTCCAACTGCGTAGTATCTACTGAGCCTTTAGAAACATATTGGTTAGAATAAAAGTATGTGCATCTGGAAATATCAGGTAGGAAACAAGTAGTAATCTAGTGCTCATTGGGTAGACATAGAGTTTCTCTTTCGGGAAAAGAAAACCAGGCTCTCGCATCGACAAGACCTTAACTCCATCAGCAACTATACTCACTCATTAGTGCGGTATCAGTTGGGACACTGGGAAGACATCAGTTGCAAACATACAGGGCATTCGACAACACTAGAAATGAATCTCGAAGTGGCCCATCGAAAAACTTATTAAAATTTTTCGATGTGGCGGGCGGATAAGAAAAGACACAGTTTTTGATGTTGTCGAAAAAACTTCGACAAGACGACCCGATGAGTCAGAAAGGATTTCAACAAGCTGTATAAAAAGAAAAGAAAAAAAATCTCTTCCATAGCATCAGATCCAGAGGTTAGATTCTAACCGGGGAATCGATGAACTCGGGTGAGTTTTCCGGAAGGAAAAATAAAAGCGAAGGATAGGTAGTCTTAACGGGTAGCTCTTCTGCTACATCGGCTAAACTCAGTGAGTTCATTTGATACGGTGGGTGGAAAAAATGAGTTTCATCTTAATATTTTTTTGATTTGTAAAAGAATAAACTAAGTCAGGAAAAAAGGCAAAGGTTGTATATGAAGGATTAGATACTAGAAATCAAGGGTGGGGGGGGGGGGGGCCACAACATGAAATTTTTGGGGTATTGGTTGTAGCAGCAACAATTGGCGATTGGCTCGTGAACACAGATCTATGGACAAACCATATTTTGAAAAACAAAAAATTCTTTATGGCGTTCTCCTAGACCAACTCATCCCAAAACTTTTCAATATTTCTTTAAGATGTCCAGACCTTTCTAGGAATGTAATATTTAGAACTTAACATTGATTATAGTCCACTAGCGTAGGGTAACCACTTTTTCAAAGTCTTGATAACTCTTCTAAGGACAAAATATGGGGTACATTCACCTCTACATTCAATTTCTTATGGCTAAGACACCATAGGATCGTAATAGAGCGTGAACAAACGTATTCGTTTGTTCCTCATTCCCATGTGTTTTGCATTCGTTTGATGCTTTTAGACTTTTGCCTTTTGAGTCTACCCAGATTGCTTCTTTTCATATGAAACTTACTTCAGGTTCTTCCATCCATGGTGTCCTTTTGTGTTAGTGATAATTTTTTTTCAGCTCACGGATGAAGAAGAACCTCTGAGCAATCCCATTATCTTACTAATTTTTTTTAGTATATCTTTTGATACAAACTTTCTTTCTTGGAAATTTTGATTCTTTTAATCATTTTGGATTTTATTTGTGGCATGGGATCATTTTAAATACCATACACCTATCCATCCTTCTTTCTTTCCGTAGGTCCATTGTTGTTAGATTTGTAGGATAAATATTAACGTTAAGTGGATGGAGCCCCAAAATAGTATTATAGACTCCTCTTACCTTAGTTGTTTAACCGAGTTTAAAACATGACTTCAATGTGTTCATAAAATAACTCCCCTTCAAATAGTCTATCAAATTAAAGAATCTTATCATGAAATGTTTTTGATAGAGGTAAATTTCATAAGCATCTCTTTGGTCAAAACATTTGCAATTTGTCAAAATTCCAATGTCCCCCAAATGCCAAAATATGCGCTGGCTTATTTGAACAATAAAATAAAGCAAATAAAAACAAACTAAAATAAATCAGATGCCAAGAAAGAAAATCAACATAAATAAAGCAAACATAACTACAAAAAATTGAAGCAAACGCAAAAGTTTATTTATGTACAAAAGACCTCAAAGGAATTAAGTAAAGTAAGGTTTTAGAACCAAACCATTGATAGGTAGATTATATTCCCACCCATGTAAATCATGTAGCTTGTATGTCGAGGGGCCTAATTTTCTACAATATGAAATGGGCCTATCCATAGATGTTGAAACTTAGAGTGCTTTCCCTTTTCGTCATGCGGGTGATCCCACTTTAGAACCATATCTCCTATAGCAAAATATTTATTCTTAGACTTGTGCTTTTTAAACCATCTTTTCACAATATCTTGTTGGTTCTTAAACCTTTCCTTAGACTTAGATCTGGACTCTTCTAACTTCATAAAAGTATTGATTTGGGCTTGTAAAACCTCACTACTAGATCCTCGCGATGCTTGGGCTAATTGAGAAGAAGGCAAAAAAATGTTAGGGGGTAAGGTAGATTCCTTTCCATAAACTAAGGTATAGGGTGACACACCTAAGGAATTCTTGGGCGTGACTCGATCAGCCCATAGTACATTAGGAAGACCTATATGCCAGCTTCTCTGGTTTTCTATGACAGTTTTCTTTAAAATTCTAATGAGATTTTTATTAGTTGATTCAGCTAATCCATTACCTTGTGGATAATAATTAGCAAAATAATGTAATTTCATTCCTTTCTCATTAGAAAATGTAGTAAGTTTAATAGACAAAAATTAAGATGCATTATAAAAAACCAGGGAAATTGGAACCCCAAATCTGGTCATAATACGGTCTTGTAAAAAATCTATGATTGCATATTCGATCACTTTTCGTAAAATAATCCATGGCCGTGAGGCTGTACTTATGTTGCAATGAAGAGTTTGGATTGATTTCTCCAATAATATCAATTCCCCATTGCTCGAATGGTTCAGACATAATAAATGGTTGTAATGGCCCAGCTGTCTTTGCTTGCCTCCCGCTGCTCCTTTGGCATGTGGCACACTTCCTTACGTAAGCGTGAGCATATTTAAACAAAGTTGGATAATAGTATACAGTCCTTAAAATATTGTGTGATGTAGTATCTCCTGAAAAATGACCTCCAGTAGGGCCATCATGCAATTCCTTAACAACCTTGGATGCATCCTCTTGTTCCAAACATCTTAGAAATACTCCATCATAGTTTTTTCTGAAAAGAATTCCGTCAATTATCTAATATGATGCTGAATTCAAGCATAATGCTCTTATTTGTTTGGAATTCCAATGTTTAGGCAAATATCCCTGTTGGAGATAGTGTACCAAATCTCTGTACCAATATTCGGGGGCTATAAATATAAGGAACATATCAATCATATGCAAGTCAGCCTCATTCTCCCAATCATCATCTTCATTATCTTGACTTTCAGTCATTATTTTTCAAAGTCCTTGTCCTTTGATGATAGTTGTCAGTTTAAACTCTAAGTCATATTCCTGCAGAGTGGTTACCCAATTTCCTCTCCTTTCTCCTAATTCTTTCTGCACGAAAAGAGTTCGAACTGTCCGGTGAGGAACAACCACTTTGGTTTTGTTCTTGAGGATGTATGTTTTGAATTGTTTTACCCCCTTAAAAACTGTGTATGCTTGTTTATCAACAACATGGCAATTCAACTCAGCACCTTGTAAATCAGTGCTCATGAATGATATGGGGTACTAATCTCCCCCTTCTCCCTTCTGCGTAAGCATTGCTTCTAGCAAGTTATCTGAAGCAAAAGTGTATAAAATGAAATCTTTCTCAAAATCAAGACTTTGGAGGGAAGGTGCATGCACTATTGTTTCTTTGATTTTGTTGAATGCACCCTTCTCTAATTCATTCCATTTAAACTTAACACTTTGCTTCACAATTTTTTGCAAAGGTTTGACTATTTGAGCAAAATCGGGCACAAACCTTTGCACAAAATTTATTGTACCCATGAAAGATTGCATGTATTTATTATTATTGGGTAAAGGGATCTATGCTATAGCTTTAATCCTCTACAGTTCTATGGAGATCCCTCTCCTAGAAATTATGTGACCCAACAACTTTCCTTCTAATACTGCGAAAACACATTTCTTAGGATTCAAGGAAATACCATATTTTCGACAGCGATCAAAAATCCATTTTAGGTGAAACATGTGTTCCTCTCTCTTCTTGGATAAAAATGTAATGTCATACAAATAGACTACCAAGCTACGTCCAATCAAACTGTATAATTTTATATCCATCTCCCTTTGGAAAGTTGCTCCAGCGTTAATAAGACCAAAAGGCATTCTCCTGTACGCAAAAGTCGCTTGTTTTGTTCTAAAAGTGGTCTTCAATATATATTGGTCTGCTATCAACACTTGGTTGTAGCATGAAAATCCATCTAATAAATAGAACAACTCAGAGCCCGAAACCATTTGCAATATTTGCTCCAAGGGCGGGACCAGATAGTTATATTTGTTAGAGGCATAATTCAAATTCCTAAGATCTACACAAAGTCTAATTTCACTAGACTTTTTCCTCACTGGTACCAAATTCGCAACCCATTTCGAGTGTCTAACTATGAATATAATATTTCCATCAAGCAACTTATTCACTTCATTCTGAATTAGGGGTGCTAATTTAGGATGCATCTTCCTTAATGGTTGCTGAAATGGTTTGACTCCTACTTTAATTGGAATAAAATGTTGTATAATGCGGGTGTCATAAGTCTTAATATCTTCATAAGTCCAAGAAAAGACATCTTTATATTGTTGAAACAAGCTAATGAATTTGCTTATTTCACCTGGTGAGCAGCATTTCTCCAAGTTCACATACTTGGGTTCAACTTCTAACCCAAGATTTACTAGCTCAATATTGCATAGATGAACTGTGTGTTTTGACATTAGCTGGCCTTCTGAACTTGTTATTCAGATCAAACATTCCTTCCAAAGTTCTGACCCCTTTATGTATGAAATTCCCATTTTGGAGATTTGCTTGATGTTCCTCATCATCAATTACGGAATCCTTGAAATTTTCATCATTAGTTAGAAACTCTAAGATATCTGGATCGTCATCGAATACTCTTAGATTAGTGATGTTGACTGGTACAGCAGGCCTGAAAATCAATCCAATTGAACATCTGTTATTAGTATGAACAAGCCTTGCATCTGAAGTAGCTAACAAGTCAGTTGCTACATTTTTCAACCTAGGAATTGAAATAATATTAAATACATCAAAATTCATTAGGAGGTCCCAAACTTCATTTTGATAGACTTTTAAATGCAGTGATAAACAATGAATTGTATTTCGCACCTGTTTAATGATAATTTCAAAATCACCATAAACCTTTAAATTTTTTACTTTGGATTCAATTGCCTTCTTTAATCCCTGGACTAATGCTTTAGACTAGGATGTATTATTAGTACATTCAAATTCTAATCTACAAGAAAGAAGATGTTTATTGTTTTCTGGATCAATTAGGATACAACTAGCTCTTGATCCTTCCTGAGTTTTTGAACCATCAAAGTATAATACCCAAAACCTATCTGCTAATTATACAGAACTAGTGTTATTTTCTACATCTGAGACTAAATTTACTATGTTACAATCAATTTTATTATCCAATGAAAACTAAAGGAGCTCGGGTTGTGTATCTGATCTATCGTTGGCTTCTTCTGCTTGATAATTTCCCAGTTCAATCTCAATAAAATAATTACCCCAAACCAAATGTGAAAAATTTACAGGTTCATTTTTTTCTTCTAGTCGAGTCACATTATACTTCATATGTGGTTCCCTCATTACTTTAATCTAATTCTAAAAATTTTTATAAGGAAACCACAAATGTGACCATTCAGTAGCAAAGTACCCATTGATTTTCGCAGACCAGACCCTGCTCAAAATTAGTCCATAAGCTTCGAGTATGTCCACTACCATAATGTCTATAATTTGGAACACTCTTTTGTATGCAGCTAATCATATCAATACATCATTCATATATCCCACTACCTTCACTGTTGTTCTATCCAATTGTATGATTTTTCCTGTAGAAGGCATGGGTTTCCCATTTATCCATTTACAGAATGAAAGAGCCATAACATTTGCAGATGCTCCAGAGTTTACCAGACAGTTGTGCCCAATATGATTAGAAATATCGAAAGAAAGTAGAAATGGTAATGTTTTGGATTTGGATTTCCCCCCAATACTTGATTCAATGATCTCTTCTTCTTACTGAATATCCTCTTGGGTTTTACCGGCTGGTGCATCAAAGGATTCCAAGAGATTTCTTCTCTGTTGGGGTAAGTTACACATTTCGAACAAAGAAATATTTACCTTAGTCTTCTTGATATCCTCTATTATATCATACCCCATCTCACACTGTGTTGAACTTTTCTTGATACTTTCCACCTTATTTTCTACAGCCTTCACAGGTTTACTAATTGTGGGGGTATTTTGCCTTGTTATGACTAAATCAGGTATAGGTAGGTTTTGGGTATTATTTTTAATTTTCTTCATATTCTCCTGAATTTTCTTAATTTTGGGAAATAATGTATTATCCTCAATCAGTGGACCCTTGCTTCTTGTTGTGACATTTACAACTAATAGTTGTATTTCCTCGATAGTTTCTTCATCTTCTAACCCCAACATGGGTGCACAATCCCACAAAACCATGGTAGTTTCCTCAGGTGCCTCCTCTGGTCTATGAGCCTTTTCCTCTTCGAACATAGGTTCTGTTAATTTAGAATCTAGCAACTGATTCATAACCAAAATCATGGAGTTAATCCACTGCAAGAAATTCCTTTCGGAGTGAGGTTGTTGATGAAACGTACAAAAATTTTCCATTCCAACTTCAATTAAATTCATAATAGACGGATAGTGCATGGGTGGTTGGAATGGACCACTTTCATATCTTCTCTTATAATAAGGCTTGAATTGTTTCTTGGCTTCCTTTTCTTTCTCCATGTCGATGATTTTGTTGGATAACTTCTGTACCATTTTGACCACACTTTCTAATTCATTGGAATGTTCATCTTTGGGCCCAGTCAACAACAAAGGTTTCTTGCTACCAAAATTTCTTATTTCTGGTTCTGCAGATTGTTTTTTTATACTTACAAGTTCACCCTCTATTTTTATGGCTTCCTCATAAGTTTCCACCAAGGAAGGCTTTGCTGATATTTTAACAAACATTGCTATGTCGGGGCCAAGTGGTGAAGTGTAATATTCAAGTAAAGCCTCCTTAGCAGGATTTATGGCAGCGCTGAAATTATTTAAATCAGTAGCAATCTTCTGACTAAAGTCTCATACTCTCTCTTTATTTTCCTTCTTTACAGCAAGTAGTTCTTTCATCAAGGAAACAATAGTTCTTTGGCTACCAAACTTGTTTTTTAACAATCTTTCAAAAGTATCCTAGTTTGTGATTGAATTTTCATGTATGCCAAAATACCATGATGTTGCTTTAGCCCTAAGAGTATGTGAAAATAGTTTGCATACTACATCCTCAGGTTCCATTGCTAAACATTCTAAGGACAATGAAAAACTATGTAAGTGATCATCAACAGGAATTCCTTCTCCTGGATCAAATTTAGATAATGACTTTTCAGGATTCAGTGGAAAAGCATGCAATGGAGGAGTCAGGTTGAGTGGAGTCTTGGCCCTCCAAGCTGGTACAGGTGGGTGCTGATTAGCATTTGGATTCATAGGGTGCTGATTAGCATTTGGATTCATAGGTTGATTTGTATTTACATTTCCAGCCATGATTCTATGAGGAGATTGAGGTGGAGAGTTCCAAGGTGATTGCAAAGGTGAACAATATGGGGATTTCGGTCCCAACTAATTAAGCGGCTGGTCAATTTCCTATATGGATAACTTCACCAATTCTTCCAAATTCCCTACCAACACTGAATCTTTTGTATAAGTGGGTGTTTTTTTAGATTATCCTATTCTCGGTAATTCAGGGATTGTCTGTAATACCCCAAGATTATTTGCATACAACCTTGTGTATCTCCATAAATGATCAACTACTTCAAAAGGAACCTGGTAAAGGTGCTCGACAGTTTCTGGTTTTACTCGTTCTTCAGAACAACTAGTTTCAGGGTTGTCACTGGTGGAATAGTTTCAGGAAAACGGGTTTCCTCTACCAGCCATGCACTGGAAACCCTCCTTTTGGCATCAAAACTATTGATTCCTGGAAAATCCAAGGTACCGACAGTAGGGATTCTCCCCAATAACCGTTCCCAATTAGATCATTTATCGTTTGGTGTGGGGAATTTGTTCGGTTAGCATCCCGAATACCGTAGATTTAAATGAAGGTTTAAATCTATTTTATTGGTTGCGGCCTGATCCACCATTTATGTGTTTTTTATGTTTTATAAATGATATGCAAGTGTCAAGATTAAATGCAAGTGATCAGGGAACAAAGACCTCACAATGTGATGCATAGGTTCTTACCTTCTGTCTTATCCCCTTTATTCCTAAATCACCAAAAGCAAAGAACAACTAATCTAACATACTCTATCTAACCTATCCCCAGGGAGAAAGATTATTATTCATATGAGCAATGCACTACATTTTTTGCACAAAGAATTTTACAGATAGCTGATAAATTCAGAATACATAAATACAACAGAAAAAATAACATAGAGATAGCTCTGTAAAGTTAAAGCATTCATTACTCATTTACTGCATAAGATTTATAACATGAAAATGAGATCATTCATAATACAGAAATAGTTCAGTGGTTAGAACGATCTCACAAATTTCTATAGTAAGCTTAAATAGAAATAGTTCTTTATTCAGCAATCTACACAACATGCTTTTGAAACTTAGGCAGCCCCTTCTCCAGCTAAACTTCAGTCCTCTTTATTATAACAAGAAATAGTTCTTCTTACAAAAAGAATTAGCATATGAGAGCTAGAAAATTCACTCTCTATTCTATTCTACACCTACTTATACATTTACAAAATGACTGTTACTTATCCATGCCCTTTGTATTAATCTACCATAGTAATCTAGGGACTAAACACAAGTCTCATAAAATATTAATAACAATAAGGCATGAAAATGGTGTAATTGTGCTACAAAATGAGTAGCCGCTCTGTATATTCACACAAAGAATGAGTAATACAATACAAGATCATGCTGCAAGCATGAATGACAAAGCAATTCGAATTCCCAAGGAGGTCATTAGAATTGAATGAGTGGGTCTAGCTTAACTGAATGTAAGCCACAGTCAACACTCAAGTTAACCACTGATCAAAACCCTAATTGACTCAACTGAGCTCTAACTGAAGTCAAAGTGCAATAAATGACTGAGTCTAACTGAAAGTAGGTCAAACACATGTCACAACAAGCCAACCAACAAGTGGCAGTGCTTCAATGACTCCAATGAACCCCGATAAGGTTAACTGAAGTGTAACTGAACATCAAAAGTGGTTGGAGGCGCCCTTGTTGACTCTAGTTCATTAAATAATCAATAAATAATCAATTTAATGATGGAGGGAGCCTTCACTACTCTGTTTAAATGATTGTAACCTTCAGTTAGAAATATGGGGCATTAATGACACTGAGATCACCCCCTGAGTGCTCCAGTTATCCTCCCCGAAAGTAGGAGAAGGCTAAGTTAGCCTCCTTGACTAAAGGTAGGCGTGGGTGTGATCTAGCTGATGTCATCTAGTGCTCCTATGATGTTAATTAAGTCAATAATAATTAGGATAGTGGTTTAACTAGGCCAAATTGACCAAAACAAGTGTGTAAGGTGGTAAATACCTCCAACACCCCCCGTTAAGCTATACTCAAGAGGAGTTAGAAAACATAAAATGCATAAAAATTCTAGGGCCCCAACAACTAAGGCCATAGGTCACCCTGTACAATGCTGAAACTGAAACAATGCTCAAAAACAAACTAAGTGAGGAAAAGAGGGAAAAATCAGTGGGAAAAACCCCCCCTAAAGATGAACACTGAAAGTATTCTAATCACCCTGATGGACTCACCCCCAACAGTGAATGGAGGTAAGTGAACTTCTTTTCTAAAAATATGTTGGTGAAGATGTATGCAATCTACTCATCAGTCGGGCAGTATTGTAGAATGATGGTCCTGTCATGCACTAGCTCCCTGATATAGTGCATGTGGATCTCTACATGATTGGTCCTCTTCCTGGTAACTGGATCTATAGATACCTCAATAGAACTTTTATTTTCATGAAATAGGATAGTGGAAAAAGTACTACCAAGAGAAAACTCTGAAATAATTCCTTGCAACCAAACTGCTTGGATGCAAGCATTCATCGCTCCTCGATACTCGGGCTCTGCTAAAGATAAAGCTATGGAAGCATGATTTTTGCTAGACCAGAAAATGGGGCCACCACCAAACATGAATACATATCTGTAATTAGAATTCTGGTCAATAGAATCACCCACCCAATTGGAATCTGTGTATCCAACCAGCTCTAGCTCGAAGTCTGCAGCATAGTGAATGCCGTAGGTCTTGGTTCCCTGAATATACTAGAGGATCCTATTGGATTCCTTCCAATGAAGCTCATGAGGATGATGCATGTATCTTCATACATCATTCATAGCATAGCAGATATCAAGTCAAGAATGTGTCAAGTATAACAAGCTACCAATCAGCTGTCGATAGATAGTGCAGTCCATGGGAGGTGTTATTTTTCCTTCTTCAAGGCTGATCCCTGAAAGGAAAGGGAATGGTGCAGGCCTACATTCAGCCATTTTAAAGTTGAATAACAAGTATGATATGTATTTTTACTGAGTTACCATTATCCCATCAGAGTTTTGTTCAATTTTAAGCCCCAAAAATTGTTTTAGGAGCCCCAAATCGCTCATTCCAAAGGCATTGTGGAGAGCAGTTTTGATGGCTGAAATGGAAGCAACTGTGCTACCTATGATCAGTAAGTCATCAAAATATAAAACAATAATATTCAAATGACCATCAAACTACTGTATATACACATTTGTATCTGATATACACCTTTGGAAGTTTTGCGAGAGTAGGAAGGCATCCATCTTGGAATACCACTCTCTTGAGGCCTGTTTTAACCCGTATAGTGACTTATTTAGCTTACAATCCGAAGATGGATCAGAGATGTAGCCCTCAGGATACTTCATGTATCCTCATGAATATCCCCATGCAGAAAGGCTGACTTAACATCCATATGATGCACTTCCCAGTGCTTAGATGCTGAAATTGCCAAAACTAGGCGGATGGAGTCCATTTTTGCAACTGGTGCAAAGGTCTCATGGTAGTAAACACCTTGGACCTGAGAGAAAAATTTTGAAACTAGACTTGCCTTATATTTTCAGGTTCTTCCATCAACAGAAACCTTGGTCTAAAACACCCACTTGCATTGAACCAATTTCCTTCCTGGAGGAAGAGAAACTAGCTCCCAAGTAGTGTTTTTCTGAAGAGAATTAATCTCTTCATCCATGGCAACTTGTGTTACGGAGAGAAATTCCTACGTCTTGGGGTACCACAACAGACAGGTAGACTCCATAAATTAATCTTTCCCAATATGCAATAGAAATAAAAACATCTAACACTAAAGGATTGAACCTCGTACCTTATTCCGGACGGTTGAAGTAGATCCCTGTTGAGCTTTCCAATCTTCAGCTTGAATTGTTATAGCACGTCCTCAACAACAAGTAAACAATACAAGCATACTATATTTCATGGTGTTAGATCTATTCTAGCATATATAATCAATAATGTATAAGCATTTGACATATTCCAATGGATACAATATTCATTCAAATACACATTGCTGGACAGGAAAAGATATTTCTATTAATATGAATAAGAGATTACAAGTGACAACCTCTAACGGCACATCTGTGAACCAGAGAAACTGAATCCCCCACTTGGGCCTCCACCACCTCAATCCTCCATCACTTCGATAGCAAGCTTACTAGCAAAAGGAAAGCTTGGCAAGAATACAACAGTGCTCCAAGGGACAAAGGGATGCAGACTCAAGCATAAGTTCTGGAAACAATGGACTATAGTTTCGTTACTCTCAATTCTCTCTTATGCTTTCAATGTCTCAATGGGTTCCTTATATAGCTCTTCAAAGGGATGCTGAAAGGTCAAATTCATGTGATCTCAAGGCATATGGAAGGCCAGGAGTCATATGAGTCGGATCCAAGTCAAGGAACGCTCCAAAAGTATTTGGATTATGTACACATCCCGATGTACGCGACTATAGAGGGAATATCTGCGTATGTACGCGGTTATCGAGGAAAAGGCCGCGTATATCATTTTTCTTATGTTTTTAGGGATGGTCAAGGATACATCAAAAGACAAAAAGTGGTCCATAGGGGCTAATGATTCTGCAGCGGGACAGGGGAAGGCCATACAATGTGTGATTCACCTAGTGTGGTGAAATCCTCTATAACAGATGCCCCCTAATGTATGAGATCAGAGGGGTTATACGATGGCCAAAATACATTATAAGTCCATTCCAGAAGTGAAGTGATTAAGGTACCCAAATGGAAGACCAGCCACCCAATCAGCATAATACCATAATACAACTCTACATATAACTGCAAATACATATAGAAGTCCCGGATACATAAGAGTACAATGGCCATGAATAGGCATGAAACATGATAACAAATATGTGGTCATCGCCACGTACAATATACATAGATCAGAATCTCCATGATGAAGATATACAAAGGACCATGATCTCCACAAAGGCTGAAGATATATAACAAATCAAGATCTCCATAGTGGCTGGAAATGTCTGACATACACTGGAACAAGTCACAAGAGCTGAAATCTCATGATCACTGGCACGATCAAGGAGGTAGCATATAGTGGATGCCACCAATCTGGAAGGTCTTCTACACACACTGCTATGAGTACATGTCCTACTATGCGAATAGAGGTGTCGAGGTCGAACATAGTAGTCCATCGTCTGATTACCAGTCATTGATGTATACCGTTAACAGACACGAGATCACCCACCAATAATGAAAATGGGAATCAAGGTACTAGAGTGCAAACTAACAAATGTGTGAATAAATGTGAATAAATGTGTTGAGGTCGAACACTTGAGAGAATCCATCGATAAGGGGACATTGATGTATTCCCAAAACTGTCGATGGCGAGAGAACCTGCCACTAATGACTGCAAGTCTCAAGGCACTCAAAATGACTCTAGACTCCAATCCCAGAATAAATGATCTGAAGTTGATGGGATGAAATCCACTGGAAGGAGGGAATTAGGGAATCCCCCATCATCCAACACGAGGTACTCAGCAAGGATGTATAATATGGAAGAACTTGATCATAAGGTGCACGAACCAGTAACTGTACCGAGAATGGCCGACATGCAAAGTCAAGATAATTGAGGAATGGCCGACTCAGGTTTCAACTTCCTTCGAACAAGAGCATAACGGCGTATGGTGACTGAATGAAGGCATCATAGACTCGATATACAAACTGGGACATCTCTATGACATAGGAGGCATCAATAGAGGCTCCATAGGGACTGGAAGCTTAACCAGTCGGTGGAGATAAACTCAGATAAACGAGTACAGCTCCTAAAGTCAAACTATAACCCAACCAATGGATGTGATATACAGTGCTCTGTTAGAAGGCGGCACGACTCAACAGCTGCCAAAGATAATATCTTTTCTTGTCCGGCTTTTTGGTTTTTTTATTTTTTTTGGTCTTTTTCAGTTATTTGAAAAGCTTGAAAAAAGAATAAACTAGCTTTATAGTTACAAACTAGGAGGAGACGAGTGTCATGAGGGAAAACAAACTAGTTCCAAGTAGTGGAACATACCTATGCTCAATGCAAGGATATATGTGTAAGATATCGACACTCAGGGAAAAATCCCCTCCCGGTAAAAAAGGAAATCAAGCTGCGAAGGATATAAAGAAAGGATCTGCATGGATAGACATGAGACAAGCTCAGGATATATGGCTGAAACGCAATGTCAGGGGAGCCGACATAAAGCTCAATAAGACAGGAAAAGCTCATGATAATGCATCCACAACTTGACATAAGGGGAGTCCGGGGGGAAATAGGCCAACATAAGATCAAGAGGAGTATGAGGCTCTTGCTAAATGTCATGGCAATACTATACAACGGACTCCCACACCCTAAAGGGGGAAACATCAGCATGGGCACCAAATGCAAATAAGGCACTAACTAGGGTACCCATGTAAGGTGAGGCTCTACCACTCATATCATGCCACTTCTATAGCAGCAAGAAGGTTTCGTGACATAATAGAGTGGGTTCGTACCTAAGGATATAGTGACATGGTCATAAGGTCATGCAAAATTCAAACGGTGGTGAACCTAACCTATATGCCAGTGTAGACGTTATACCTGAGACAGGCACGAACGGGTCGAAACCTCAGAGAGAGTGTACAAAACTTGGACCCTACATGACAACCATATTAGTCTAAAGCAACCCAAAATAGTCAATAAAGAATCCACACTATAGGATAGGGAGGAATGATCATGACAATAGCACCCAAAGGAAACAATGCGGTGAACGATGGGACATAAAAAGGAAAGTAAGGCTTAGACCCAACGTTCACGCATCCACTACCACCCCCCATGAGGGTGACCACTGGTGTAAAGACCCAAAGAAGGGAGTCAACATCCTCCACGAATGGAGTAGAGGGAAGAATGTGACCACTCGCAAATCTACAAGTAGGTTAAGGGGCTATGATGCCCCCAAGTCTGACACCAGGGTCCGTACTAGGACCAAGACAGGTGATAGGATACTAGGCATGCCAAAAATAAAAGGACCTGAACTGAAGAGAGCATAAATATACTAGAGTAACCGTGATCCCAAAGGCCAACTAGCGCACAAATAGCACACTCCTAAGAAAATATACAGCCAACAATATAAGAAAACCAAGGGGAGGATATGTGAGCTTCCAAATGTAGTAGGTATGTCTTTCTTGGGAGAGGCTCGAAACTCCCATAAACTACAAGCAGAGGTACGTAACCAATTATAGTGGCCCTCATCTTCAACGCATAAAGCGACTGTGCTGTCTGACCTCTACCTGGCCGGGACACATGCAGAATAACCTCTACAAGTACCCCCTCGATATCCTAGGTAAGGTCACTAAGGTCACCTCAATATAATCAATGCTCAGGTGGACAGTCGTAGGTGGGATTGACCGTATGGGCAGGGTAGCAAAGCCCGAAACTCTCGAAAGACCCCCAAATACGAATACAATCCTGGCTATATCACTGGTGCTACACAGTTACCGACCAGGGGTTATCCCAATCAACAACCACTCACACCGCCTAGTGCTTGACTCCCTTTTGAGAGGAGCTTCCTGAGAACGCCGGTTATACCAAGGATTTCACACACTCCTTGGACAGACACCTAGTTGTTGTCTTTTAGTGATCTTGGAGAATTAACTTTCAATGAACTATTCCAAGATCCTAAAACCTAAGCTTGTTGGTGCACCCTAGAAAGGAAAAGAGTGTAATTCATTTTAATTAGTGTTGATTTTAATTGGCTTTATTACTCAAAGGGAAATGGCTGTGCAACTAATGACATTATGACTCAGCAGTGAAATAAATATGCACACCATAAAAAACAATGCTAAGTGCAATCTTTGTCAAATGAAAAATAGGGTATGCCACTACATGAGATGCATAAATATATATTTCTTTCTGAATTCCAATGCAATCCTTCCTATATGAAATCCTAAACACAACTCTCATCCAAGCAATCCAATGCAAGTACCTCCTCAAATCCATATCTAAGATGCAACTAAGTGTGCAACTACTTTGTATTTTTCAATATAAAAGAATGAAAAATGCAATAAAAGTCATCTAAAACTCTTAGTCTCTGCAGCAAGTATAAAAGACAATCCCAGCAAGACACCAAGACAAAAAGAGTAATGCACTAATGGCAAAACAAAAAGGAAGAATGACTAAAATTACTTTCAAAGAAAAATCAATGAAAAAGCGGTCTCTGGTCACAAAAGAAGCATCCAAAAGACAACATCAGACCCAAGGAAGACCCAACCACACTCACAACCCACCCAGCAACTTCCCCCAACATCAAACTCACCAAAAGGGAGGATGTACACGATTGTATAAAGAACAGCCGCGTATGTACGCGACTTTAGGCCCAAAAACCGCATGGGAAGGCACATGTACATGAATTTTGGCCAAAAACCCGCATGGGAAGGCCCATATACGCGACTTTTGGCCAAAAACCCACGTGGAAAAAAGGATTTTAGTGTAAAATATACGTGTATACGTGACTTTTGGCCAAAATTCTGCGTATGTACGCGACTTTTGGCCAAAAACCTGCGTATACAGAGAAGGAAGTGGTAAAAAGCAGGCCAAGGATCAAACCAATAAAGGGGAGTGTCAATGGATGAACATGCTATAAAATGCAACCCAGAAACAAAGAGAAACAGAGAGCAACTCAATAATATCAAGCCCATTGTTTCCCCCAAAGGACAACTACTAGGAATTCCCCAGCGGAGTCGCCAATTCTGTTACGGAGAGAAATTCCTATGGCTTGGGGTACCACAATAGATAGCTAGACTCCAGAAATTAATCTTTCCCAATATGCAATAGAAATAAAAACATCTAACACTAAAGAATCGAACCTCGTACCTTATTCCGGACGGTTGAAGTAGATCCCCGTTGAGCTTTCCAATCTTCAGCTTGAATTGTTATAGCACGTCCTCAACAACAAGTAAACAATACAAGCATACTATATTTCATGGTGTTATATCTATTCTAGCATATATAATCAATAATGTATAAGCATTTGACATATTCCAATGGATACAATATTCATTCAAATACACATTACTGGATAGGAAAAGATATTTCTATTAATATGAATCAGAGATTACAAGTGACAACCTATGACGACACGTCTGCGAATCGAAGAAACTGAATCCCCCACTTGGGCCTCCACCACCTCAATCCTCCATCACTTCGATAGCAAGCTTACTAGCAAAAGGCAAGCTTGGGAAGAACACAACAGTGCTCCAAGGGACAAAGGGATGCAGACTCAAGCATAAGTTCTGGCAACAATGGACTATAGTTTCGTTACTCTCAATTCTCTCTTATGCTTTCAATGTCTCAATGGGTTCCTTATATAGCTCTTCAAAGGGATACTGAAAGGTCAAATCCGTGCGATCTCAAGGCATATGGAAGGCCAGGAGTCATATGAGTCAGATCCAAGTCAAGGAACGCTCCAAAAGTATTTGGATTATGTACACATCCCGATGTATGCGACTATAGAGGGAATATCCGCATATGTACACGGTTATCGCGGAAAAGGCCGCGTATATCATTTTTATTATGTTTTTAGGGATGGTCAAGGATACATCAAAAGACAAAAATTGGTCCATAGGGGCTAATGAGTCTGCAGCGGGACAGGGGAAGGCCATACAATGTGTGATTCACCTAGTGTGGTGAAATCCACTATAACAACTTGCCATCTCAGATCCTTCCAAGCATGGTAGTAGGATTTTGGGTCTAAATTAATCATCAAATAACAATTTTTGCACACCAAATTATCAGTACAAAAGAGCGTAATACCTGCTCTTTGGAAATCAGACCGGGTTCTCCTTGGATCATCCGGATTTCGAAAGTTATCTCCTGCGGAGGAGAGTGTTTGTCGGGCCATGTGGCAAGATGATTTTGTACTTCAGGTTTTTATTCAGAATCCAATGTTTTCTGCACACTGATATCAGAAATCATAGGATCCAAATCAGGGTCATCACCCCCAATTTCATCATCCAAATATTCAGTAGAATAGGAAGGAAATTCAGCAGTTTTCTCCTTCACTAGTTCCACCTCCTGAAGAGGCTCATCGAACTTGACACTCCTTTCAATGATGATCTATTTTTTTTTGATATCCAGCAGCTTGAAACCTTTTGATTCATCAGGATACCCAATAAACAGACATTCTATGCTTTGCGGTTGCAAATCCCTCCTTTTATCACGTGGAATTCGTCCCCATGCAGTGGACCCAAACACCTGCATGTTCGACACATACAGCTTGTGTCTGAAGTATGATTTGAAAGGGGTATTCCCTTTCATGGATGAGTGTGGAACTCTATTATAAATTTATGCTACAACATGCATGGCTTCAGCCCACAAATTTTCAGCCAACTTCTTTGACTGCAACATACAGGTGGTCATCTCCTTGAGAGACCGATTCTTCCTTTCCGCTACACCGTTCTACTGGGGAGTGTAGGGAATTGAATGTTGTACCTGAATACCACTTTGGGAACATATATGTAGAAACTCATTACTGAAATACTCCCCACCATTATCAGATCTCAATATATTGATCTTAATCCTAGAGGCATTCTCGATCAAGGCCTTCAGTTCAGAGAATTTTTCACATACTTCAGACTTCTTTTTGAGAAAGAAGACCGATGTGTACCTTGAAAAATCATCAATAAAAGTCAGAAGATACCTTGATCCATTCATGGATGTGACAAGAATTGGACTGCTGATATCAAAATGTATCATCCCCAATATGCATGTAGCTCGGTTTGCCTTCCCTCGATCGAGCTTGTGCTCAGGGTGTTTTCCAATCACACAGCGCTTGCAAATTCCAGTGGTTTCCTTGATGACCAGGAGGCCTTCAAACATGGATTTTTTCTATAATTGCTAAAAACATTTGAAATTTAGATGGCCAAACATTTCATGCCATAGCCTACTAACTTCATTTCCATGAGTTCGCAGAGCGGTGGGCTTTGCATCCGCCACAAAGTGAGAGAACTCATAGGCTTTTGCATGATGGTTTACAAGGCCTTTAGCAATGAGTTTCCCGGATGCAAGTTCCATTATCTCAACATCATTCAGGATGAAAGATACTCTCTTAGGCACTCCTGTATGTGTCATCTAATAGACACTAAGGAGATTTGATGCCAGAGATGGTACATACAAAACATTTGAAAAATAACCATTCTCAAGATCAATCGTACCTTGTCCTTCTTAAATGATGGTGGAGTCATCTCTCATGTGGATGGGGATGGATTTGCTGGTATCCAAGGATGAAAAGAAGTCTCTTTCAGCCATCATGTGGTTCGAAGCTCCATAATCAATCAAGAGTGCTTTGGACTTCAAAGTGCTTGCCATGAGGGCATGACCTTTTTCATGCTATGGTTCTCGATATTGTTGATCTCTCCTCCGAAAGATTTCTGGATGATTGATGTGATTTCTCTTAAGGAGAGAGGTAGATTCATCAAGCATCTTCTTCATGCAAGCATGTTCAGGGTGGAAGCCCTTCTAGTAGTATGAACACTTGACTTTTTCCTTTCCATGGTTCCCTTTCCCTTTGTTCTTATTTGAGCCGGAAGGCTCATCATGCTACTGGTTTTCAACTTTAGGCTTAGGAGCTTCAAATTTAGTTTTTGGGTTCTTATGTTGCTTTTGTTTACCCTTTAGATCTTTGGGCCCTGAGACATGGAGGGCTTGATCACGAGAGGATCTGATGATCCCCATCTGGACAAGCTTATCATGTTCACTTGTTAGGGACTCAATGAAGGCATTGAGTGTAGGCATCTTCCATCCAGGGGTTATGAGCTTCCCCACATGGAATGTAGAGACAAAAATTGAATAATCAGCTCCAAGTTTGGAGAGTATGGTGAGGATGAGCTGATCATCCTCTTTCTCCACTTTGCATTGCTTCAATAGTAAGACAATGTGCTTGAACTTTGTGGAAAAGTCATTCAAGGTCTCGAAATTGGAAGGCTGGAGAGACATCAATTAATTTTTGAGCTGGTAAACTCTCAAATCATTGTTCTTTCCATACAGGGGTTTCAATTTATCCCAAATTTCCTTTGGAGTCTTCAATCCTGAAATATGGAAAAGAAGATCCCAGGAAATACATAGGCACAAGAATTCGAATGCTTCATCCTTCTTATTCAAGAATCTAGATTTGTCTATTGTAAAACCAGGCTCTTCTTCAGTGTCCATGGTGACCCTATAGAGTCCTCTGGAGTGTAGCTGGATCTCCATGTCTCCTTTCCATGAGTGGAAATTGAATGGAGTCAAAAGATCTACTGAAGAAGCCATCTGAATCTGCTGGAGCGAATGCTTTCACCTGTCAAAAACCTAAAAATCAAAACAAAAAGGGAAATGTAAGGTCAGATAGTCTACACATTTTAGGCTTTCATCACACCCAACATGGTCAATCAAGCAAGCTTGATCAACAAGTTCTTTACTTGGGGTATTAAGTGGTAAGCCTTGGCTTCTGGTGCAGTGTTGGATTTTTGAGCTATTGCTCAATTTTCATGCAAGATCTATCAAAAACCTTGTTTTTGAGAGATCTAAGCTTTGTCCTGCCATGAGCTGTGATACCATTTTAATCTGTCACAGTAATATAGGGACTAAACACAAGTTTCATCAAATATTAATAACAATAAGGCATGAAAATGGTGTAATTGTGCTACAAACTGAGTAGCTGCTCTGTATATTCACACATAATGAGTAATAAAATACAATATCATGCTACAAGCATGAATGAAAAATCAATTTTAATTCCCAAGGAGTTCATTCAAATTGAATGAGTGAGTCTAGCTTAACTGAATGTAAGCCACAGTCAACACTCAAGTTAACCATTGATCAAAACCTTAATTGACTCAACTGAGCCCTAACTAAAGTAAGAGTGCAATAAATGACTGATTCTAACTGAAAGTAGGTCAGACACATGTCACAGCAAGCCAACCAACAAGTGGTAGTGCTTCAATGACTCCAATGAACCCCGATGAGGTTAACTGAAGTGTAATTGAACATCAGAAGTGGTTGGAGGCGCCCCTGTTGACTCCATTTCATTAAATAATCAATTTGATGATGGAGGGCACCTTCAATGCTTTTTTTAACTAATTGTAACCATAATTTAGCAATATGCAGCATTAATGACACTCAGATCACCCCCAGAGTGCTCCAGTTAGCCTCCCGGAAAGTAGGAAAAGGCTAAGTTAGCCTCCTTGACTGAAGGTAGGCATGGGTGTGATCTAGCTGATGTCATCTAGTGGTACTTTGATGTTAATTAAGTCAATAATACTTAGGATAGTGGTTTAACTAGGCCAAATTGACCAAAATGAATGTGTAAGGTGGTAAATGTCTCCAAAACTTTGGGCTTTCCCAACTCTTCGTTTACAAAGGTGGTAAGGTGTGCTCACTAGGAAAAAAAAAAGGAATAAACAAAATATTACATAAAAAATCCTACACTTATGAATAAGACAAAATTCTAAGTGGGCCCGGTTGGTTTCTTAATGAACACATCCCATGCTTGAGCTTCTTCATTAATGATTCGATATTCAGCTGGCTCCAACACACATGTTGTTATTTCATGTTTTGATAACTGGGACTCTATCTCATTTGCTTTAGGTGCATTCTGACTCAGCATCTCCTCAAACATATGTTTGTGTACATAAACTTGTACAATCCAGACTCCAATAACTTCCTCACTAATGCATTCAATCCTATTAGGATTATTAATCCTCCCTTACCCAATTTGGTCATTATGTCTAAATCAGAAGTCATGTCTAAATCAAGAGTCCTTTTAGTCTATTTTTAGTCACTAGCACATTTGGGTCCATTTGGCCTAATTGGGGCACATGCACTAGTTAGTAAAGTGTGGGGAACACTAATTGAGGCCAATTTACACTGATTGTACTTGCATGCATCAGTTTAGGAGCCTCCTATATCAATCCCTACAAATTAGGAGCCACTAGGAGTGTTGATACCAACCTCCATCAGTTGAGTTTAGTTGGTACATAGTCAAGCTCAGTTAGGAGTCAGTAACATTCAGTTCTAATTCCCTACACTCAATTCTATTCAGTTAGCGCTAGGATTGCATGGATGCATGTAGGTGAGGTGCATTTACTCACCTACCTCATTCAATTAAACTAGCCAACACTGAATTTGACACTTGAGTTTGGATTTTCAACTCCGATGAACTCCGATAATGATTTAAACAAGGTCAGTTAACCATTCAGTCAAGTAGAGTCCAATCAATTCAAATTTCCTCACATGGATTAAAATTGCATGTGGCTATTTAGCCATTGTACTTCATTGCAATTATTGTCTAATTACTTTTGATTAATGAAACCATTCATAGCTGCAAGCCATTTTTTCACTGTTTCATTCTTCAATTGCTAATTAAATTGTATGATCTATCTTGTGAGTTGTGTGTTGATCCACAGATCTATGTGCTCACTTTAATATGGTATTAGAGCCTTGATAGGAGAAGGCACTTCTCCTACTATAGAACCATGCTTATATCAAAAAACAAATTGAACAAATTTTCTCCTTCCAGTACTGCACCAGAAGCCGAGAATTTACCACTTAATCTCCCAAGTAAAGTAATTGTTGATCAAGCTTTCTTGATCAACTTTGCTAGGTGTGATGAAAATTCCAAAAGTATAGACTGTCAAACTTATTTTTTTTGTTTGATAGTGTGATTTACAAGTTTATCAATCTCCTTCACTACATTCTCTACAACCATCTCAGTCTCCTTCACTGCATTCGCTACAGAAGCTCAGTCCTCTTCTTTGCATTCTAAATGGTTCCTCCAATGGACCTTCTCACCCATTTCAACTACCACCAGTGGAAGGAGGACATGGAGATATGGCTACTCTCCAAAATACTTTCAAACTCATAATGGAGACAAAGAAAGAGCCAATTCATTATGTTGACAAAGAAAAGTACTGAAATAGGCTTAATGAAGACTACGGATTATTGTGCCTCTCAATCTCTTAAGACCTTTTCTTCCACATCAATGGATTGAAGATTCCCAAGGAGGCTTGGGATAATATTGCTTCCTTATTTGACAAGAATAATGATCTTGGGATCTATCAGCTGGAGAATGATCCGATCTCTCCCCATCTAGCCAATTTCAAAAGACTAAATGACTTCTTCACAAAATTCAAGCATCTAGTGTTCCAATTGAAGCTGTGCAAGGATGAGAAGGAGGATGATAAACTCATCCTTGCCATTCTCTCCAAAATTGGTGCACACTATTCAATATTTGTATCAACATTTCATTCTTTGAAGCTCTCTAGTCCAAACTGGAATATTCCTACTCTTAACTCTTTCATTGAATCTCTCACTCAGGAGCATGACAAGTTGATCCAAATGGGGATCATTCGATATTCTAGAGATCAAGTAGTTCTTGCAGGAGGACCTAAGGTATCGAATGATAAAGGGAAGCAAAAGGATGAGTCTCCTATAGAGAAAAAGCAGTCAAAAGAGCCTTCAAGTTTGAAGAGATGCAAGAATAATGGAAAAGGAAAGACACTATGTTCTTATTGTGGAAGGGGCTTTCATCTAGAAATCACTTGTATGAGATGAACAATTGATGAGATGTCTCTTCTTCTGAAGAAAAATAATATTATTGTACCTGCTAGTGCAAGGAAGGCTGACCATAGAGAAGAAACTGAAGAATATGAAGAGACATGCCATGCACTAAAGGTTAGTTGCTCAACAGCACATGCCTTCCTCATTAAATATGGAGCTTCCAATCATATGGTTGCATCCATAGAATCATTCTCTTCTTTGCAGTCTTTTGATGGTCCTAATATTCAAATGAATAATAAAAATAAAGTTCAAACCAAAGGGAAGGGATCTATTAATCTTAAACATGGAAAGTTCAAATATGTGCTTTATGTTCCCTCCCTAGTTTCAAACATGTTATCTGTATACCAAATGACTCATACTAGCTCTCCAAAGTGAGTCATATTTGGTCTTGACTTAGTGGAGATCATAGATATCTCTACTGGGAAGATCATAGCGAAGGGTGTTGCAAATCATTCCTCCAAGGCATATGAGTTCTCACACTTCATGCCATTTTCCGAACCAGTGCACTCTCAGCAACCACTTGCAAGGGAAGGTAAAAAAATTTCATTTACTTCGTTTGCAGTTTCCACTAGTATTGCAGATCCAATTGTATCAATTTATGAGATTGAGATTCAGGGTGATTCAAATACAGATCCAGTCCCTCCTTCCAGACTGGAAGCTAGGAAGATGATTGCAAATCCATCTGAAACTCAGAAGGGAAAGACCCTTGCACTATGTGATGAAATATTACCTGCTTCAGGGAGATGCAATAGACTCCCTGTAATATTCTACATGGGAAGGGATCAGTCTCACTACATTCAGAAGAATAGAGCTAATCATACACCTCTTCATCCAAAAATAGGAAAAGGTACATTCCTCCTCCCTTCCATCATCATTTTGGGAGAATATGGAGAAGTCTACATGCTAGGTCCCAGGATACCTGTGCATACAACATCATGCATGCTGCTCTGCTACATCACATAGATTACAGCAACACATTTTAAAGTTTTTCAAACTTGAATTCTGATTCTATCTTCTTAGTTAGAGGGGGAGATTTTTTCCCATGTGGTTTTTCCCCCTGCTCCTTGTGTTGAGCAGTTACTTTATTTTACTTTTTGTAATGGGTGACCTATGGTATTAGTTAGAATTCAAGGGGGGTGTTAGGATTATTAATCCTCCCTTGTCCAATTTGGTCATTATTTCTAAATCATGAGTCATGTCTAAATCGAGAGTTCTTTCTAAACCATTTAGTAAAGTGTGGGGAACACTAATTGAGGCCAACTGCCACTAATTGTAGTTAAATGCATTAGTTTAGGATCCTCCTAGATCAATCCCTACAAATTAGGAGCCATTGGGAGTGTCGATACCAACCTCCATCAGTTGAGTTCAGTTGGTGACTAGTCAAGCTCAGTTAGGAGTCAGTTACATTCAGTTCTAGTTCCCCACACTTAGTTCTATTCAGTTAGCACTAGGATTGCATGGCTACATGTAGGTGAGGTACATTTACTCACCTACCTTAGTCAGTTAGACTAGTCAACACTGAATTAGACACTTGATTTTGGATTTTGAACTCCGATAATAATTTAGACAAGGTCAATTAACCATTTAGTCAAGTAGAATCCAATCAATTCGAATTTCCTTACATGGATTTGAATTGCATGTGTCTATTTAGCCATTTTACTTCATTGTAATTATTATCTAATTACTTTTGATTAATGAAAACATTCATAGCTGCAAGCCATTTTTGCATTGTTTCATTCTTCAATTTCTGAGTAAATTGTATGATCTATCTTGTGAGTTGTGTGTTGGTCCACAAATCTATGTGCTCAATTTAATAAATCCGATCTATGCTTTCTTCTCCGATCTGCAGCCTATATTCAAGATTCTTTAAGTGCTGCTCCCTTTCTGGGAAATCTTGATCTGGAGTACCTGCTAAAATCTGACATTGATTGTGGATTGAATACATTATTTTGTAGAACTCGGTACACTTTTCCACCATTTTGTCAATGGTTGTGTTTAACCTCACTGCTGATTTGCAGGTGAAGTTTAATATTGCCAATTCCATCTTTAGGCTTCTTGAGGTTTTCTAAGGTATGTTTGTCGGGAAGGCTGAATTAGCTCCTATCCAAGTTAGTTGTCTTTGCACAATTTCGGCTACGTCTAATAAATTATTCCATAATTATTTTTAGCTGTAGGATATCTCTTTCAATCTGTTTAATTCTATACATTTCTCCGGTCAGCTTCAAAATAATCTGGTTCATTTCTTTTTGCAGCAAAGATGCTTGATTTAGGAAAGGAGCAAGATCAATCTGCTTTTCATTTTCCACCTGGAGTTGCATATCTAGCAAATTGTTCTAAATTTCTAATTCCTCCACCCTTTTATCAGCTGTGTCCTTTTTCTTGAACGGTCGCTTCCCTTTTTATACTTTCAGTCTCCTCCCACAGTTTCTGCTCTTCTTCTTCTTGTTTTCTTTGGTTTTCTTCTTCCTGTCTTTTGCATTGTGCCTCCTCTTATAACCGGTGCTTTGATTTCTGAGACAATATGTGGGCTTCTTCTTCTCTTTTATTTTGTTGTTCAACAGTACTACTACTACCTCTTTTGCCTCCCATAGTCTTTATTTTCTTCTTGAATCTTCGGCTCAATGCTGTCATATTGCAGGAGTTGCAGAAAATATCCTCATCCTTATCCTAGTAATTTGTATATTCAAAATGCATTCCTACTAACGAACAATAATTTGCAATCTTTTTTTCTGAATCATTCCGGTGAAAACTTTTTTCTCCAAAGTGGAAGTATTCTAATTCCTTCACAAATTCGCGTTCACTCTTTACTTTGGTAAACTTATAACTACCTATATAGAATGGGAGTGGTGTGTACACAACCTTTTTCTGATCAAATAAGAAATTTTCAATGCCATATATGTAAAGTTTCCTCACCACCTCCTTGTGAACAACATAATCGGTAGCATATTTATGTAACAAAAGAAGGATCTCTAGACCCCCCAAATATTCTTAGGTACAAACCTTCTTCCGAGAGGTAACAATGTCCATTTTCTTCCACTATATTTAACACCTTTTCGGACATGCAATTTCACTCTATGAGGAATATTAACGTGTAGAGTGGCATTAGGAAATATTCACAGATGTTCTTCTAGAAACTGTAATATTTGTGTGCCCAGAAAACTTGGTATGCAGAGTATAGCAGGGTCTTCGTCCTATACCATTTGCAATTTAGTGTTGGGAACTGGTGAGTGCAAAAAATGCAATCGATAAAGAAAGAGCTCATATATAACACTGAATTCTTTTGTGACACACATCCCAGTGTTGCACTTATGCATGAGGAAAAACCGTTTGATACTATGTCAACCCAGTTGAAAATGGTGCCCTTTGTGGCTACAAAGAAAATCACTGGTATCCAGCTCATCTTATAAATTTTTCCGTTCGCTCGGTCGAAAATCCGGTTTAACATTAGAGCCAGAAGCTAGTAGGGGATACGTAAATTTGCATTTTCATATTCTCCAAAAGGCTTTGTACAGAACTGCTTCCCATGAACCATCATATTCCTTATACATTCGAAGACATCCAATTCTAGCTCCTTCAACCATTTTTCTATCAAATAGATCCGAGCTGTGGGCAGCTTATATGCTTGAGCCACATATGTTGGACTGTAGACAGCATAACCTTGGCCATCAATGTTTGACAAGATCATATTAGTTATATCTTCCCTTGGGAGAACCAAACCGATGACCTCGGAACATGGAAAGAGTTCAGGACATGTGGACACCTTCATGATAGCTGACCTCTTTATGTTTGCATAGATTGGTATATCTTCTAAACCAACATCTGGGACTGTCTAATCCTTAATCATCTGGTAGATCTAGCCCCATCTGAACTCTGGTTCTACTCCAGTGAAGGGTAGTATCTTCATAGATAATCTCCACCTTTTTTATGATTTCCCCTTCTGGATCATCCTTCGTAGCCTAGACCTTCTTCTTTCCCTTTTTAGGCATAGTGCTATACAAAAATTGAGGTTGTCAAAAACCATAAAACAATGTATTAGATCCATCTCAATATTTCTATATGCATGCATGATAAACTGAAATCAACCATAGATAGTGTGAAATTATATCAAACCAAAGATTTATTTTACCATATCATCTTGAAACATCTCAACAAACTTCATGACAGCGGGAGAAAACCTTCGACTACCCTAGAACCTTTGAAATGAAAAAAACCTATGGGCAGACCAAAATAGTAGCGGGAAATTGTTACACACTCAGCAATAGACAAACATCTTGGCTTGATGAAATAACACCCTACCTAGCTCATGTCTGGATTTCCAGGACTCTTTCCATTTTAAATCAGAAGATAACCCTCCGCACCTCAAAATAAAAACAACAAGTTTTAAGAAGCTCTGTAGACCAGGAATCCTCTAACTTGGCCAATGGTGATACCACTTCCACTTATGCACTGATGAAAAATAAAGGGAGTGGTGCAGATGGTGAAACGCTCATCTAACCATGGCCCTTCCCCTTAAACAAACTGATAGGATCTTTCCCTCCCATGGCGAGGGAAAAGGGATGGGTGACCCGGTGTAGTTAGGGAAACTCAACGACCCTACTATCTAGGAGCAAACAGGCCAAGGTTTTTCCACTCAAGAGAAAATAATCATTGCAACCTAGGACAAAAATATAAACCTCTATGACCTCGGGGTATAAATATTCTCTACAGGTAGGAAAACTTAAGCTCATTAGACTAGAACAAATTCCCTGTAAGAAAACGTCAAACTTAACTGTGCACAATATTAGAATCCTAGATGGAGAAAGAAGACAGGATAGAGTGAGCGCAATCCTTGCACAACTGACTATATCCACACAGTGACTAACAGCTTTGCGTAGCGACAATGACAAATTCAAATGAACAAAGCAATGACCGTAATCCAATGCTACGGTAGCTTAAATAGGCATAGCTGTGAAAAGGTAATTAATGGCATGTGAGTGAAACACCATTGGCGCCAATTAGAACGTCACACCAACAATGAAATTAAGAGTGTAATCGATGGCCTCGAGTGAAATATTGGAATGAATCTGACGTTCATCAGGCAGACCTAGGATTTCTTTACAAGGAAGCTGTTATGACCCGAATTGGTAAGAAACTATTGGTGGTTAATACTTTGTCCACCCGTGTAGTATTGGCTGAACCTTCAGGCACATATTGGTTAGAATAAAAGTATGTACATACAATAGTATTGGGTAGGAAACAAGTAGCAATCTGGCGCTCATCAGGTAGACACAAACTTTCTCTTCCGGGAAAAGAAAATCAAGCTCCCGCATCGACAAGACCTTAAATCCATCGACAGCTAGACTTGCTCATTAGCGCAGTATCGGATGGGACACTAGGAAGACATCAGTTGCAAACATATGGGGCATTTGACAACACCGACAATGACTCTCGGAGTGGCCCATCGGAAAAATTATGAAATTTTTTTGATGTGGCGAGCAGCCAAGAAAAGATATTTCTTCTGATGCCATCGAAAAAACTTCGACAAGATGACCCAATGCGTTGGAAAGGATTTCAACAAGCCATCTGAAAAGAAAATAAAAGAAAAAATCTCTTCGAGAACATCAGATCTAGAGGTTAGATCCTAACCAATGAATCGGTAAACTCATGTGAGTTTTCTGGAAGGAAAAAGATAAGTGAAGGATCTGTAGACTTAACGAGTAGCTCTTCCGCTATGTCATCTAAACTTAGTGAGTTCATCCAATATGGAGGGTGGAAAAAATGAGTTTCATCTTAATATTTTTTGGATTTGTAAAAGAAAAAAATAAGTCAAGAAAAAATGAAAAGGCAGTCTAGGAAGGATTAGATACTAGAAATGAAAGGGGGGGGCGGGCGCAGGAACATGAAATTTTTGGGGTAGTGATTGCAGCAGCAACACCATTATATTGTATAATTTGGCCTTCTATAAAACTTGACTTGGCTCACTCTCAGTACCCATAGTGACGCTGTAAAGGCCCTTAATCCTTAGTAGAGTCACCATATATGATTTCCTCAAAATAATTCAAAGGAGTAAGAAGAAAAGGTTGATATTGCTCCATTTTCAATTTTGCACTCCTATGAGATTGAAACGCTATAACCTAGAATTTCAAAGCCACTCAAGAATACATTTTATGTCAAAAAAATCAATATCTACTTTGACACTGATCACATTCAATAGCACGCCACACCTGAGACAACCAAGGGGATAAACCTAATGACTAGAGGAAATAACCTTGGGAATTATGTGGTTGCTCCACTTCTTTTGGTGCTTCAATGGAAGTATGTGAGAAGGCTTGGATAGTTTGTTGGATTTGATACCATGTGAAATTTTTCACAGTAGGATATCCAAGCCAAAAAAAAACCACTCATTTTTACAAATATCTACAAAAAAAATTGAGAATAAATTTTTATCTAATTCACTCAAGAATGAAAACTCAAGTGGAACAAAGTTACTCCTCTATTATCCAAAAATAAATTGGCTATGAAAATATATTATAATTATTATAATTCATGATCCTTAAGAGGCATTAAATTGCACTCAAATTGTATTCTTGGATAGAATAGAAATCGTCTCTAGACATAGTAATCATTAGTTATAACTCATGATAGGAGGTCGGTTAACTAAAGTTTTGGTGGCGCATGAGGGAGTTACTAACTACAAATTAGGGAGAGGGTATCAAGGAGGCAAGGAGGCACATGATGTGACTGAGAGTGGTCATTGGTTCTCATTATTAACTTAAACTGATGAATTCAAGGAAGATGTGCCACTTAGTAAGTGGTAACTAATGTTGGTCTTCGCAATCTAGGAAAATGACTCAAGTGATCCTAAAATCATATATGAGGGAACAAATGCTCCTAAAAACAACGGATATGATGCATGAGTGGATAATGAGGACCAAAATGACAAAAAAAAGGCATTAGGAATTCAACAACATGTTCTAGGTATTAGGGATATCAAATAATGATGCATTGCTACTCTCTAGATGGTTGAAATGTTCCAACAACCAGAGTCATCACATTTATATGTCTTCCATCATATGTAAATTTGGAGTACTATATGCAACATTAAAGTTGTTTCAAGAGTAGGGGTTCACGTCTCTACCTTTCTCGTATCTACACTCCAGATGCTTGTCAAGGATACAACCCTGAAAAATTCCTTTTGAGAACTTTATGTCTAGAAACCCTTCAACCATTGAATACTTATGAAAATATTGTAAATACTTAAATTTAAGGTGGCCAAACCTTTCATGCCACAACTTGCTAATATCTTTTTCATGAGTTAGAAGCGCATTTGGAGAAGAGCGGGGGTGGAATTGAGAAAACTCATAGACCTTCGAATTGTGATATACAGATCCTCGTGCATGTAGTGGGGATTTCTCAACCTCGGCTTGCAATAATAAGCAGTATCAACATAAATATGTTTATGATTTTTATATATTTTTTCTAACTAACAAAAAAGAGGAATGAGCATACCTTTCAATAATATGGGCCATAGTAGCCGTTTTATGAAATGGTCCACAATCTCCACGGTATGGTTCTCCATTCATATCCATTAATGGTTGTCAAAAAGGGGAATGGATCCAAGAGGGTATGGAGCAAGCTCAACATACACCGTGGAAAATGATATGGAAAAAATATGGGAACAATGGAGAAAGGTGAAAAGTAATGTCATGTAATGTAATGATTGGGGTGGATACCTTTACAATGTATTTATAGGATGATCCAAGGTTTTTTGACCCATCGTATTTTATTGTGCATGGTTTTTATCTATGGTTTTTGACCCATTCTCATTTTATGGTTTTTTGGTCATTTTTTCAGAGAGTGGGGATAAATCACAATAAATGCTCAACTTCCTTGTATTTATGGGGGAAGGAATAATATAGTTTTGGACCATATTTTGTGGAATTTTAATTGTTAAGGTCAAAACAGAGGAAATAATGGTGGTATTATCATGTATAATTATGATTTGGACCATGGAGAGCTAGGTGAACAATTTTTTTGTGTTAACATATTTCCCCATAATGTGTGAGGGAAGGAGCTCATCATATGTCTGATAGACATCATAGGATAAAGGGAGAAATGGTGACAATGGTGGAGAGACCGAAGAGGATCACGAGGAGTGGAGTCTCCTCATTTGAATTGTAGTGGATTTTGGTTTGTATTTCTTCTAAAAAATGGATGAGGTACATATAATATCAGGCATGTATATGGATGAGTCACGAATACCCATGCTCATAACAATATCTCAATATACAAATGGGGATTAAGGCTCAAACAATAGGAGTTGATCAATACATATATACAACTGGCAGTACATAATGGTGGCCTCAATGGGAGGCTGAATGCATATAATGATTTGAAGAGATGTTATATAGGAACAATGAAATTCTCATAGAATGCAATATCATAAACATTGGTTCTTTGCGGAATATGTAGGTGTACACAAATGGAGGGACTCAATGACTAAGACTCAAAATATCTGAAGTACCATAAATGACATCAAGTACTATAGATAAATGGAAGCGTAACATTGTGCGGCTTCCAAACACTATCACCAATGCAACCCATAAATCACAAGGAATGTGAAACTATATGGGTCCCAAAATAGACTCACCAATGTGCTAGAGTCGGGTGACAACCGAGGTCTTCCACCAAATAATGAAGGAACCAATACCCTATATGAATCTAAATGGTGCGATGATGGAGTTGAAGTCAAGCACATGAGACACAACCAACCTGAAAGGCACTAAGGACTCATTTCAAGTGGTCTAAGGAACTCACCAATGAGGTGGATGAAACCAGGAGACATGGACCTTTGGGTAAATCCTCTAGAATAGATGTGTTGATGTCGACAGAGGGAGACCTACAACCATCAAGGAAATGAGGTTTCCTTGATAGAAGCATAAGGGGGACAACCAACGATGTGGAACAGTTAGGGAGCTGACACACTGAATGGGGAATAGGGGTAAGGGAGCACAAGGGACTAAAACTTCCTTTGTTTAGATTATGACGGAAGGGATGACCTGGAAACAAATGACACTTACTCATGGTGAGGAAATAATAGTTGTGGAACCAAAGAGATGAGTGTAACGGGGAGATACTTGGGGAAGTAATTGGAGTAGTGATATCCAGGGGATCTAAGGGAGACTCATCATAAAGTAATCTGAACAAAAGCGACTCACTAGGGAGAATCTTCCATAATGAGAGACAACATATAATATGTGTGGGAACCTAGAGTCACCATTTGGTCCTACTTCATAGTTTAAGGAGCACGAATAAGGGATAGAAGTATGCTCAATATGATACTATCTCATGGATTTTTATCAAGACCAAGATGGTAAATTCTCGATGGGTTTTCATGTTTAGAGAGTCTAAAAATAATAAGAATAATCCAATGGGTCTCTTTTTTGTACAGTAGTCTCCTAAGTCCAAAAAGGGATAAAAGTGTACAAAGGAGAGCTCACCTAGCCGAAAGGGGCATAGATATTTATTTTCCATAGGTAGTCCAACCATGTCGAAAAAGGTTAAACCTATACTAATTGGATGGTCATTCAAATACTTTTACGATCATGAATGAAACCAAGTTTGCTCAACGATATTTTCTTAATGAGAGGGCTAGAAAAGAGCTTAAATATGACCCATGAGTGATATTTTTTGTATGTTATGGTCCCAATGTTTGACAAAGCATCAAAGGATACAAAGGGAAACGTTCCTAGCTGGAAGGTGCTAGGGTGGTCCTTTTCTTTTAAATAGTTTACATAGTTTGAAAAAGAAGATAAACAAGGCCACATAGACTCCCTTTTAAATACTTTAATGAGCGTGAAAGGAATCAAGTGTGCTCAACAATATTTCCATTCTTTTAGGAGTCTGAAAAGAGCTTACTGAAAACTCTGTAATGGTTAGTCAAGAAAGGAGCAAGTGTTCTATGTACCAAAAAGGGATGATGTTGTGAACATAGCTGATATGGATAAAGAATAAAATTGGAACACTGGTGGGGACTCCTTACAAGACGATGAATGGTGGTACATTGTGAGGACCCTGCAGCAAATAATTAATCAAAATACATGGTATAGCAGCATAACTCAAAATCACTTTTATATTAATCACAGGCCACTTCGAGGGGGAAACCTCCTTTGGGAAAGCTCAATACAAAATAACTTCACCGTGCCTTCCTTGGCCTCAACACACACTTATATACTAAAAATAGGCGCCAATACTATGGGTCAAAACCATGGGCCAATATAAACTATGGATCAACAAATACTACAGGCGGCTTACAAAGCATATGTGCCCAACAACAATAACACAAACTATGGATCAACAATTACTATGGGACGACTTACAAAGAATATGCGTCCAACGACAATATACTAACACGGTAAAGAGAAGGATTGACATGGGTTCCTAACATCCCCTCCCCCTTAGAAAAAGCTTTGTCCTCAAAGCTTTAGATGTGGAAATTGGCGCTGAATCTGAAGGAGTGGTTCCCACGTAGCATCCTCGGGATGCATTCCATGCCATTGAATTAAGACCTCTGTGATAGAGCGAGAGAGAAGTTGACGAGTGCGCTTATTGAGGACAGCCTCCGGCTCCAAAAAGATGGATCCTTCATTATCTAGTTCTGGTAAAATAGTTTGGCCTTTGATGTTGGTGCCAAGAACTTTCTTCAGACAAGAGACATGAAATACTGGATGAATGTGGGAAGAAGGCGGAAGTTCCAATTTATAAGCAACAGACCCAATCTTTTGAAGAATCCTATATGGCCCATAGAACTTTGGAGCGAGCTTATGACGCCCTTTGATTTTTAGTGAGGATTGCTTGTAAGGCTGGAGATGAAGAAAAACCATATCATCGGCTTCAAAAGTGCGCTCAGAATGGTGCTGATCAGCTTGTTGCTTCATGCGATTTCTTGCCATGTGAAGATTTTCGCGCAAAATGCAAAGAACCTCATCGCGGTTTCGAAGGTTCGCATCAATTTCCTGAACTGGAGAACTGCTGGGGGTGTAAGGAAGAAGAACTGGCGGTGCCTGACCATAAAATGCTTCATATGGATTCATTTTAGAGGTAATGTGGTAAGAGGTATTGTACCACCATTCAGCGAGAGGGAGCCACTTTGCCCACTGATGTTGTTGCTCAGAGGAGAAGCAACGAAGATAATTTTCCAAGCATTTATTGATAATTTCAGTCTGACCATCCATTTGGGGGTGATAACCTGAACTCATCTTCAGTTTGGTGCCAGTGTGGTGAAAGAGTTATGTCCAAAAATGACTAGTGAAAGTCGCATCACGATCCGAGACAATGGAAGAAGGCATTCCATGAAGACGAAAGATATGGTCTAGGAAAATTTGAGCAATGAAGGAGGCTGTATAGGGATGGCTGAGAGCACAAAAATGACTATATTTGGAGAGGAGATCAACCACAACCAAAATCATAGTCTTCCCTCCAGATTTAGGGAGCCCTTCAATGAAATCCATAGAAATATCTGTCCATATCCGGGTAGGTATGGGCAAGGGTTCGAGCAATCTCGGAAGGGGTGTTGTTTCACCCTTATTACGCTGGCAGGTATCACATTCAGCCACCATCTCTTGAGTTGTCCTTTTCATGTCCTGTCAAAAGAAGTTGTACTCTGCCCGTTCATAGGTTTTGAGAAAACCAGAGTGTCCAGCTGATGGAGAAGCATGGAGTTCATAGAAGATAGCTTGTTGAAGAGCTGTGTTCTGGGGAAGCACCAGATGACCCTTGTATCTCAGTGAAGCACCATCCCAAGAGTAATGTGGGACAGCAGAAGGGTTGTTGTCCAAGCATTGGATGATTTGAGATAATGAAGAGTCATTGACATAACCCTGTTGAACCGATTACAACCAATTTGGAACAGGCATAGAAATCACGGAAAGAGAACCTTGGTCATCAAATGTGCGAGAAAGGGCATCCGCCACAATATTGTCCTTACCCTTCTTATAAGTGATCTCATAGTCATAACCCATGATTTTTCTAACCCATTTCTGTTGTGCTGGGTAGGATACGCGCTATTCTAGGAAATATTTCAGACTCTGGTGATCAGTCTTGATGCAGAAATGATTCCCTAAGAGGTAGGGTCGCCACTTTTGTACTGCATGCAAAATAGCCATCATTTCCTTCTCATAGGTAGAGGCAGCTAAATTCTTACTAGAAAGGGCTTTGCTGGTGAATGAA